>APFE031371640.1:212439-281064 GCA_000404065.3 Pinus taeda | reverse complement strand
CTTTTCTCAAGGCACTTTATCCTACATACTCCAATTATCTTGAGTCTTTGCAAGCAAATGGAAATCTCAAAGATATAACCTTTGACTCTCTTGTGAAAAGTTTGCTGAAAGAGAAAAAGCCTTTGGAAAGAAGACAACCCCTGAATCTTCTGAAGAGACTGTAAGCATGGCTAATAAAGAAAAATATCCTGCTCAAGATTCTACAAGAGGAAGAGGTGGACGAAGAGGAAGAGGAAGATACTTCAGAGGCAGGGGGGGCAGACATCCTCAAGGAGAAAAGGCAGATTTACATTGTATTCGCTGCGAAAGAAATGGATCACATGATGCCTCTACATGCAAGCTACCATGGGACAAAATTGAGCAGAGAAGAAACCAACAGAAAGGTAAAACTGATGATACAGACAAAGGTAAAGCACCTGAATCGCCTCACTATATTGAGGCACAATGTAACATTGGAGTAAATGAAGATTTGTTTAACACTTCACTTGCTTCCTGGAAAAATGACTGGCTGCTTGATTCAGGAGAAACCTATCACATGACTCATAGAAAATACTTTTTTGAAGATTTCACTGACAATGTTGATGGAGTAGTTTACTTTGCAGATTAGTCAAAAATCAAGCCATCAGGGCTTGGCACAATTAGGCTTAAACTCCCTGGTCTACCAGACTTTCTTCTTGATCATGTTTTATATCTCCCACAGCTCAAGAGAAACTTGCTGTCCTTGGTCCACATCCGCCAGCAAGGTCACTACATTCATAGGTTTGATGGCAAGCTTGAGGTAAGAAAAGCATCTGATCACTCACTTGTCATGAGGGAATAGAAGAAGAAAGACTTTTCAAACTGCAAGGAACATCTACTCATGCACAACATTTCTCATATATTTCTCATCATGAAGAAGGTACACTTCCATCAAGTTTATTATGGCATGCTAGATTTGGACATTTAAACTATGACAGTCTCCGTTTATTGAAGAAAAATGGTGTTGCTGGTTTGCCTACAATTCCTAGAAAAATTAAGCAATGTGATGCTTGCATTCTAGGAAAGCATAGCAAACAGTCATTTCATGACTCACATTCAAGAGCACATAGGAAGCTTGAACTTATTCATTCAGATTTATGTGGTCCAATGCCTGTTCCTTCTGCAAATGGAAATAAATATATCATGACATTTATTGATGACTACACCAGAATGTGTTGGGTTTATTTATTGAAGAACAAATCTGATGCTTTCCTAACATTCAAGAATTTTCATAAATGGATTGAAAATGATGCACAATCTCATATTGGGTCTATTCGCACTGATAATGGAAAAGAATATACATCAAATGAATTTGAACAATATCTTCGCCAACATGGGATTAAACATCAAACAACTGTGCCTTATAATCCCCAACAGAATGGTGTAGCTGAAAGAATGAACAGAACAATTTTGAATATGGTACGATCCATGCTTTTTTTCAAAAATGTAAAGATAATGTTTTGGGCTAATGTTGTTCTATGTGCTGCATATATAAAGAATAGATGTCCATCTAGCACTATAAGAAACAAGACTCCTTATGAATTGTGGTATGGACATGTTCCTTCGATCAAACATCTCAGGATTTTTGGTTCCACCTATTATGCTTTGATACCAAAGGTAGATAGAAACAAACTTGGTGCTAGAAGTCGTAAGTGTATTTCTTGGGGTATTCAAATACCTCCAAAGCATACCGCCTCTATGATGAAGAAAATAAAAAGTTTGTTATATCTAGAGATGTAATTTTTCTTGAATCATCCAAATCTGACAATGTTGTTGAGCGGCAACTTGATCGCTTGGATAGATTCGCAAAAATGAAATCATTTCAAGAATTTGAAAATCAAATTCCACATCTTGAAGGGGGGATTCCTATACTAGATCAACATGTGGAATCTTCTTCTGAAGAATATTCTCCCCGTCTGAAACTCCAACAACGGATGACGCTTTAAGTGATGTAATTGATAGAATTGGGAGACTCAATCTTGATTCACTCCCAACTCAATCAACAGAGCAGCCTGGACCATCTCAGAAAGGTCCCCCAAAGTGGCTGACAAAGACACTTGAAAGTGTTCATCCTGATGAAATTGGAAAAACAGGAACCATAAATTCAAACCGACAAAATGGAGGTGATGTAGATGACTCTAATTCACCTGTTGATATGGATGTTTCTTATGATTGTGAATTGAACTTGTCTACAGATTTTGAACCAACTTCCTTTAAAGAAGCTGCTTCTCATGATGAATGGAAAGAAGCAATGCAAAAGGAGTATGATGCCCTCATAAAGAACGACACTTGGAAGCTGGTTGATCCTCCATTTGGAACCAAACCAATTGGCTGCAAGTGGGTCTACAAGAACAAGTACAAAGTTGCTGGCTCACTTGACAAGCACAAAGCTAGGCTTGTGGCAAAAAGGTTTTGCACAAAAGGAAGGGGTCGATTATGAGGAAACTTTTGACCCCACAGCAAAATGGGCCACCATCCGGACACTCTTTGCACTGGCAGCTCAGAACGGTTGGAAAGTCCATCAAATGGATGTAAAAACTGCCTTCTTGAATGGAGATCTAAAAGAAAATGTTTTTATGTCCCAGCCTGAAGGATTTGCTGTGAAAGGACATGAACATAAAGTATGTAAACTTGTGAAGTCCTTGTATGGCCTCAAACAAGCACCACGAGCCTGGTATGAAAAGCTAACTGAGCATCTTCTGAAACTCAATTTCAATCATTTTGATCTTGATTGTGCAACTTTGTTTGTCAAGAAAGTTGGCAAAACAGTTGTATATCTTGTGGTATATGTAGATGATCTTTTGATGACAGGGAACAATGAAAGCTACATTGCATCCATAAAGAAGGAATTAGGGAAAAGTTTTGAAATCACTGATTTGGGCTATGTTCATTACTATCTTGGCATTGAAGTAACCCAACATCCAAATCCATATTTCTTTCTCAAAAGAAATACATTGGAGATTTGTTAAACAGATTTGGCATGACAGAGTGCAATCCTCTTTCTACTCCAATGGAACAAAACTTAAAGCTCACATCTATTGAAGGAAAGGAATTTGAGGATGCAACAAAGTACAGACAGCTTATAGGAAGTCTCATCTATCTCACTACTACTAGACCAGACATTTCATTTGCTGTTGGAATCCTCTCCAGGTTTATGCAAAAGCCTTGTGAGGGACATTGGTCTGCTGCAAAAAGAGTTATAAGGTACTTGAAAGGAACTCAAGACCTTGGAATCAAGTATACACAGGTGGACGACTTCAGCTTGATTGGATACTCTGATTCAGACTTCGATGGAGACAAAGAAACTGGAGTATCTACTTCAGGATATGCTATGAGTCTTGGATCAGGAGCTGTCTCTTGGAGATCACGCAAATAATCAGTTCTAGCAGATTCCACAACAGAAGCAGAATACGTGGCAGCAGCTGAAGCAACAAAAGAAATTGAGTGGCTCAGAAAAATTCTTGAAGATTTGCAGGTGAAACAAGTACAATAAAATCCACTCATGATTGACAACACCTCTGCAATAAAGTTGGCCAAGAACCCAAAGTTCCATGATCGTACAAAGCATATCAATACTAAATATCATTTGATCTGACATCATGTTGAGGCCAAAATAATCCATCTCCGCCATTGTTCCACAAATGAGCAAATTGCAGACATCTTCACCAAAGCGCTTGGAAGAGAAAATCTTGAAAGATTCAGAACGATGCTTTGACTCACCAACATCCCTTCAGATTAAGGGGGGGAATGTTGACACCTAATCCTCAGTGATTGGGGAACTGAATGTGAACAGTCATCGAGAAGATGAACTGAACAATCACATTCTTGTATATATTAGATAGCTGGTTAAACGAATAGATGTATTAGTTTTCCTGGAGTTACTCCTGGCCTGACAGTTCATAGATGATGTACTTATATTTTTAAATGGTTCATTCCATGACAACTCTTGTTTCAAAAACATTCTATCATTGTTTTGTAAAGCTACGGGTATGGAGCCAAATTATAACAAATCCACCATCATTTTCATGTCATGCCTACAAAATGAGGAAAGATATGCTTTACAACAATTTGCATTCGTCAGACAAGAGCTGGAGACTGGCATCAAATATCTTAGGTTCACACTGAAGCCAAATGGTTACCGCATCACTAATTGGTCTTGGGTTATTGCAAAAACCGAAAGTCGCATAAACATCTAGCAGCATTGATGTCTCTCCAGGGCTGGCAGGCTTACCTTGATAAAATCGGTATTGGAGGCCATACCAGTTTACTGGATGACTCTTACCTGGATTCCAAAAGGTATACTCAACAAGATTCAATAGATTTGTTGTAGGTTCCTATGGCGGGGACAAAACGTGGGGTGGACTTTTGCTTGGGTTCGCTAGGACAGGAATGGGAAACCCAAAAAATGTGGTGGATGAGGTATAAAGGACCTCCAGAATTTTGAAAAGGCACTGGCAGCCAAAATGGGTTGGCAAATTATCAAGTCTGAGAGACTATGGAAAGAGGTGGTCTACTATAAGTACATCCATCCTCTATCAGTAATCGAATGGACACGTAGACCCTGTCAGTCTTTACCTAGTGCATCGATCATATGGAAGGCCATTACCCATTCTTTAAGTATCATCAAGGATGGCTTGGCGTGGCGTATTGGGAATGGAGAACTAGTAAGATTACGCATTGACGCCTAGTCTAGATGTGGAAACGCACACATTCTCTCGTGGGCTTTGAGAAAATTTCTTTCAGGGACCCTATTACCCAGATTGCCCAAGTTGTCGAGGTTGGACGCCCATCTTGGGCTCCACAGAAATGGTTGGACTATAAGGTCCTTGGGCATTCCGAATAGATGGAGTAGGGTTTGGCATCAATCCATAGGTGCTTGGGAGGAAGCCCATATCAAAATAACAGCACGGGATGACAAGATCATTTGGGCCTCTGCTCCCCATGGTCGTTATACCCCAAAAAATGGATGTGCGGCCCTTATGAATGCACAGGATATGGAAAATACATGCTAGTGGTGGCACCACTTATGGAAGCTAAAAGCAACACACAAATCGCAACTTTTCATGTGGTGTATCCTCTCGAACAAGGTTCCCACGGAGTTAAACCTTATGAAACATGCTTTCCAGGGTCCTTCCAAATGCTACCTCTACCAAAACGATGTCGAGCATACTGATCATTTATTTCTCCATTGTTCAGTTACTGCACAAGTTTGGTCTTACATTACAATCACCCTCCACATAAACAAAACAACAATAAAACAATAAACAAAACAAAACAAAACAAAAAAATGGGAGGGCCAAAACATTGTTGATACATGGCACCATTGGTGGTCCAACACTGCCACACAAAAAGCCAAGAATCTTCCATTGATTGTCAACTGGGGCATTTGGTTAAATAGGAATTGTTATATCTTTCAAGATGCTCAGACCCATTGGCCTATCACCTATAACAATATTGTGGCCACTTACAACCTAATCCCTGATGATCCAGATACCCAGCATACTAGGGTCATCACACCTGAGATTATTGACAAAATCTCTCCTTGGGCTTTCTTTGACGATTCGGCTCAGGCTGTAGGTTGTGGGGGGGGGAGCTATTCTCCGAATAAATGAGCACCTTTTTTACAAAATCAAAGTGGGATTAGGGAGGGGAACAAATAATTTTGCTGAGCTTAGCAGTCTAAGACACCTTCTCTATTTTGCACTGGAACAAAACTACCACAAGATACAAATTTTTAAGGACTCACAGCTTGTTATAAATTGGATCAACTTTGCATATCATTGTCACTTGCACACACTCATGGATTTACTGGATGATGTCATCACTCTAAAATCACAATTTGATTTTATTGTATGCTCTCACATATAGAGGGAAAGGAATGAGATCGTTGATCGTCTTTTCAAAGAGGTCGCGCAACTGAACAGGGGGAAATGGATGATATAGGAATTAAGAGATGGTGCTTTTTTCCAATTTTTCCATCATCCATTCATCGAACTAGATGGAAATCTTTTGGAATGATCCACATGATCATTCCATGCTTTTTTGCTTTTTGTATTTTCACAGTTTCTGGACTCATTATGGACTTATGTTAATATCATTATTTACTTTTTATGTAAATATTATGTTGATATTTGTAAATATTGAACGATCACTGTTCTGACCACTAGTGACTGCATCTCATACATGTTGAAGATGCAACATGTAATTTTTTAATCTATTAATGAAATTTGTGTTTTTTTCCTGGGAAAAAAAACATTATTGGCGTGCACTATAGTAGGTTTTGGAAAATCCTATGTCCTATTGTTGGGGAACTATGTGACTTCTTTAAGACTTTCCCTTTAAATTTTGGAGATGGAGTTAGATAGATTATGTTCTTATACCATAAGATGTCATTTCTCCATTCAAATTTCAGGTTTTGGTCCAAATTGTTGATTATGGAATACATTCAGGATCTTTGACATATTCAACCCGAATTTCATCTAACCAAACGGGAATCAGCATTGTTGTTGCATATGTTGTTACTTCATCATTTTTCGTGATAGTGCATCAACAACTACATTGTCCTTCCCCTTTGTGTAATATTTCCATATCATAGGTGGAAAAAATTTCCATCCATTTTTGTTGTTCAATGGACAATGTTTTTTGTTGTAAGACTTATTAAAGACCATTGTGATTCATAAGTATTGACAATTTACTTCCTCAAAGGTGTTGTCGCCACTTGTCTAACACATGGATAATGGCGAGCATCTATTTGTCATATGTAGATTTTAAGCTTTCCATTTTGTTGAGATTCCAACTCTCAAAAGCTATCAAATGGTTATTTTGCTTTAACATTGTGCCTATTCCAAAACCTAAAGCACTACATTCTACCACAAAGGGTTTTCTGAAATTTGATGTTGCTAACACGAGTGTGGATGACAACATTTATCAACGTCTCAAAACATTCTTTGACCATGTTCCATTGAAAGGAATTTTACTCCAATAAGTTTGATAGTGGTGTTGTCAAGTGAGCATAGTTTTTTATGAACCTTCAGTAATAACCTGTTAATCCTAGAAACCCTCAAAATTTTGATATCTTATTTAGTTTTGGCCTTTCCATGATTTCTTTGATTTTATTTCGATCCACCTTGACTCCTTCCTTGGATATGAGATGGCCAAGGTATTCTGCTTCTTCATTACAAAATGTATATTTTGATTTGTTTGCATAAAACTTATTTTCTTCTAGGAGAGAAAGTTCTTGCTCCAAATGCCTATGATGATCCTTCAATGTCTCACTGTAGATAAAAATATCATCAAAAAGACTAGTACAAACTTCCTTAGGTAAGGTTTAAAAAGTCTGTTCACAGTTGCTTTAAAAATGGCAGGGGCATTTGTTCGTTCGAATAGCATCAGCTTGAATTCATAGTGATCGATCTTCATGACTTAGGAAAACAGTGTTTGCCCAAATCTTCCAACCTTACTTAGATCTGATAGTACTGTGATCTTAGATCTAATTTTGAGAAATATTTCACTCCATGAAGTTTGTCCAACATCTCTTGTATAAATGGAATAAGAAACTTGTTTTTTATAATTATTTTGTTTAGGCTCCAATTATAAATACACAGTCTAAGAGATCCGTCTTTTTGAAACTAGCACTACTAGGGTTGTGTATGAGCTCCTACTTGTTGCAATAACCCACACTTTAATAGGTCTTGAATTGATCTCTCTATTTTTGTTTTATGGTGGTGTGGAGATCAGTATGGTTTGATATTAATTGGCACAGGCTCCAATTTAACCTCGATTATATGTTCTATTTTTCTTCCTAGTGGCAGCTTCATTGGTAAGTCCTTGAATACCTTGTCAACGTTGTCATATTTTTGGCTTAAGGCTTCAATCTCTGGATACTGAGAGTGGGCTATTTTTTATGTTACTACCTCTATTTGATGGCATTGTACAAGGTAAACCAGTGCCCCTTTTCGAATCAATTTCTCCATTTGTTGTAAAGATACAACGGCTTGATGGTGGTTGGAATCCATACAATTTATAGATTCTTCCTCTCAATTTGAATTTAATCGTTTCTAGTGATTTGCATAATAGATCCCCAATGTTTGTAGCCATCGAATTCCCAATACAACATCTACTCCTCCCAAGGGCACTGTGTAGAAACTAGACTCTAATTTGTAATCTTCTATTTGTAACTTGACTTTGTGACACTTCATGATTCCATCAATTCTTTTGCCATCAGCTACCATCGCTCTCATATCTATGGCTGGATATACAAATAGATTTAGTCTTTTGCAACATTAATAACTATGAAATTATGGATGCACCTTCTGTCTATAGGTACAGTGACATTTTCTTTTTTTACGTGCCCTCTTAGTTTCAATGTTTGCAGTTGTGTTATTCCTGCAATTGCTGCAAGGGATATCTTGAGCATGGTCTCCTTTGGATCTCTATTTGGAACATCATTTTCTTCCTGACATTCTTCATCTAAGTCACTAGTAGGATGTATTTGAATTCTCCTTTGCTTCGCACGTATATAGCCTTTTGCTATTGCATTTGTGCCTTGGTGATCGCTTGTCTGCACAATATTTACATTTATTTGCCCATTTCTTATATGAATCCTTGGGTTGATTTCCTTCTTCTCTTAAAGGAGGAGGTATGTATTTGTTATACTTATTTGTAGAGCATTTCTTTTTATCTTTCTAGAGATATGAATGATGGCTTATTGAACTGTTTTTTTGTTCAATTAGTTTCGTTGCATGTCTAGCATCCTTAGCCATTTTAGGTTCCACAACTTAATTTCACTACAGATGTAATCCTTTCAATCCACAAATGTACATTTAATCAGTGAATTAGTTTTATGTTGTAGCCAGTGTTGAAATTGTAACTAGGTTTGGCCTTCATAATTATGATTTTGTAAAAGAGAAAAGAATTTATTTGAGTCAAAACAAAATTATTTTGTCATGCCCCATTTGGACATTTAAAAGAAAGATAAAAAAGTTTGAATTTTAAAATATATTTTGTGTCCCCAAGTTAACCAAGTCGACCCTCCAAGTGTCAAGTCAGCTCAGCCATTGGAGGCACCCTTTCGGCTAAGGAAATCACTATATATTGGCACCAACGCTCCATCATTTTCGCATCTAATTTGAATTCTTCTGTGGTGCGCTAATTCGGGTCACTCTGAGGCATATTCCTCTATGATAAAGGAAGATTTTTATGTGGCACTAAAATGAGGACTGAGGCTGAACTACAGGCAGAATTTCAGCATATCTGAGGCAAAATAAATGACACTTCTGAAGCAATTTGTATACCATTCCTGATGCACATTAAAGAGGCAGTTTGTATGATGTTCCTGAGGAAATACTACAAGCTAAGCGAAATTTCTGAGGCAACATTAAGAACAAACATATGGCATATCTTGGATAAGACTTGCAGAATTCTCAGGACTATTAAAGGTTATTATTGGAGGGCTGACTTGGCACTTGGATAATTGGTCTACTGGTCAAGTTAGATGTGACTTGGATTTCTCTTGTTGATGATGATTCTATAAGGAAAGGATTGTTGGGCTTTCCCCTTGTGGGTTTTGCCCTAGCCACTGGCCTAATTTTTTATGGCGTCTCTTGTGCATTGTAGTTGATTGGTTAAATTGACAATTGTTTGATGAATAATAAAGAAAGACTAAAAAAATAACAACAACATCTTCACAAGTAATTATCATGACTAGAAATTCAGTCTTGTAATCGAATTTCAACAGCCTAAACTTCCCATTCGTGCATGTATTCATTCACATTTCCCTTATGTTTAAGATGAACGGATTTGTTGTACAGGTCATCCTCTTCCTTGTCACGGAACCTTTTTAATAAGGCAGTTGTGAAATTTTGCTAATGAAAAGAATGAGTGTCACATTTTCTGGTCCACCATAAAAACCAAATGTTATGCTTCCCCTTCTAAGTTGCTGGAAGTTGTCATTATTTCTTCTCTCTCACCCAATGGGCGGTTTGATTCAAAAATTCCTTCCATTTTGTTGCCCAAATGACTGCCCTTGTATGATCCTTACCATCATACTTTGGTAGTTCCTTTTTAATTTTTTTATAATCTCTATCTGAAACTCTTGGGTGATACTTACAACTTGAAAACATTACATCAGTTGCTACTTGATGTCCCTGCTCACTTGTATTTTGTGATTCTAGACTTCGTGTTAATTTTTGGTAGACTAAGGGTTCTATAAATAATGCATATACCCTTTGGTTAGCTAATCAATTCTTTCACCATGTTAGTTAAGTGTCTTTGTCATCTCATCCTTGTCGTCATTTCTCATTCTTAATGTATTTTGCCATCGATCCTCGAATTCCTCTATCAATTTATCAATTATCTCTTTTTTCTATTGGTTTACTAATTTTTTCTATTAACGCTCTTTGTCTTTCCCCCAACTCTGCATGTGCCTTTTCAGTGTTGTCTGTGGAGAATTCAATAAGGCAGTAAGTATGTTAATTCCCTTTAATTTTATAATTGTTTGTGTTCCCTTTTCCTTATTAGCTTTATTCCTTATTATTATAGTGTGAGATACATCAAACAGCTACCAAAACAATAAGAACAGTGACACAGTATATAGGCTGCAAGCCAGGGCCAAAACCCCTCCTCTTGAGGGGAAAACCCTTAAATCTCCTCTTCTTATAGATCTTTCAAATGATGAATACCATGACCTAGAGACTCAGGCAAATACCCTCCAAGATCAAGATCAATTCGGCCTCTTGCTGCACTAACTTCGACCTCCCACTATAGATCCAAAATTCTATCTCTTAGCAACTGCTGCAACTGTTGTTGCTTCTCTTGGAGACTTCGATCTTCCTCGAATAGCCTTCTCCTCCCTTCACTTTCCTTTCCTTGAGTCTTAGGGCTAATGAGACACCCTAAGAGACCTTCACTTGCCTTCCCTTATCTTCTTCTTCCAAGATCAAACCAGAGATAGTCCCAGTGCAAAAAACCCTAACTTTGACCTTCACAAAAGAGAAAGAACTAGCCCAATCACTTCAACTTCTCGAATTCCTCTTCGTTCATCTTTCTTTGACCTTCTTTCTTCCTCTTCTTCGCATGGAGAATGAGATGAGTGAGTGTGTCTAATGGAGGACGAGTTCTTCTCTATATATAGGCTCTTCCAAGGGTGATTGTGGCTCTTCAACACTTTAAAGACAAAATAAATTTTTCTTTACAAGATACAATATGCCCATAGGATCTTCAATATATGACAATGACTTTTTAAACCTAGGACAAACCCTAGAAGCACTCAATGGGTGCTTGACCTATAAAATAAAAGAACTTGAGCATGAAACCCATGCTCTAATGATAATAATTTCTTTTTCATTTTATTATTTACAAGAGTACATTTCATACTTATGAAGACCGAACCTAATTACACATTTTTCAACACTCCCTCTTAACTAAGGAGGTATTCATAAGAGGTACACGGTCATTCTCAATCTGAAGAGATCTCATAAAAAGAGTTGGATTGGTAACCCATCTATCTAGCATCATATCAATCAGCATCGTTACATAACAAGGCCTTGACTAATACCTTATCCACATGATCAAAGCACAATGCTAACGAGGCCAATGATTCATAGACACCAAAATCATTGTCTCTCAAGGTACATACTCCTCCCGGGTGTTCACAGAGTATGACCTTCCATTGGACTATTCTTATCTTGGATAGCTAATCCTCAAAGAATATCAATCCACGACTACTCTTGTCTTGAATGCCCTACCACATTCTCAAAGAATATCAAATGCTAGATGGTTACCCAATCCTCCATTCTTTCTTCCCAAGTGAAGACAAGAATGTAGTGTCTATCTCTCCCTCTCAATTAGGGAGGATATATCAACCAAACCAAGCTTGTCTCTCAAGTATATAAGCTTCTTGTTCGGAAGTGATTTTGTCAATATGTCAGCTACCTGCTCATCAGTGGAGATATATTGTGCAACACACCATTTTGCACTAGCTCTCGAATATAGTGATACTTATTTTTTCTATGCTTTGTCTTTCCATGAAACACTAGATCTTCAGACAAACGTATACAACTAGTGTTATCACAATCACTGTAGGGTTCATCAGTCCTTCAAACAAGTCGGATAGCAGCTTCCTCAACCATATTGCTTCTTTGCTTACTTCACAGGCTGCAACGTATTCAGCTTTAGCACTACTCAAAGCAACTGTGTCTTGCTTTCTGCTCATCCATGAGACCATGGAGGATCCCAAACTGAAACATCCTCCTGTAGTGCTCCTTCCATCTTGCTCATTGCCTCCCCCGTCGAAATCTGTATATCCAATCAGTTGGACATCATTTCTTCGGTCATACTTTAGATAGTAGTGGATGGTTCCTTGTAGATATCTCATAATATGTTTCACTGCTACCCAATGATCATGCTTCGACTCCACTTGGAATTGACTGAGAAAATTTACTGCAAAGCATATGTCTGGTCGAGTATTCACCAAGTACATCAATGAGTCAATGAGTTGCCTATACTTGGAAGGATCCACAGGGCTAGATTCGAAACTTCTTAGTCTCTTCATGTTTGTGATCATCAGAGTAGTCATAGGTTTGCAGTCCATCATGCCAAATACTTTCAGTATCTCAATCACATACTTTCCTTGACCCAAATAAACTTCATTAGGTCCTTGTCAGACTTCTAGTCCCAAGTAGTAATGCATCAGCCCAAGATCTTTCATGTCAAATAATGCTGCCAATTGCTTCTTACATTCTTTAATTCAACCTTCTACACTTGTCAAGAGAAGATCATCTACATACAGAAGAATAATTACAGGTTCGCCATTTACAACCTTAATATAAAGGTTCGAGTCGCAGAACTTTTTGTGAAGCCTATTCTTTGTAGGTATGCATCCATTCTAGCATACCATGCTCTTGGTGTTGGCTTGAGGCCATATAATGCTTTCTTCAATCTGCAAACATATGCCTTTCTATCTTTGACTTCAAATCCCAAGGGTTGCTCTATATAGACTTCTTTATCTATTGTGTCATTCAAAAATGCAGTCTCGACATCCATTTGGTGGATGTTCCATCCCATCGATGCTGCCAGAGAGACTAATGATCGAATTGTTGTGTATCTTGTCATTGGAGCAAATGTCTCTTCATAGTCGATGCCTTCAAGTTGAGAGAAACCTCTAGCCACAAATAGATCCACTTGGAAGTAACCACAGATTTTTCTTCAGCCCTAGGTACAATCTCCCAAACTCCATTATTCATTATAGATTGATACTTTTCATTCATGGCATCCTTCCATTCTCGATGATTTACAGCCTCTTCAAAGGAGGATGGTTCTGCTTCTATCAGTGTTGTCATGTATGCAACATATCCAGAGTACCTCTTGGGTTTCTTGCTTTCTCTAAATGAGGTCGTTGTTGCTCCATGACCTTTTGCATCAAGTAGTGTGGACTTCAACCAATTAGGTCTTTTCCTTGTTTCGGGAATGACCACAGATTGAACAGGTTCATAGGGACCTTCTTCTTCATGGTATGATTCTTCTTTCCCTTGGTCAAATTCCTCCTCAAATATCGGAAGTTCTTCGTCATCAAAGTCTATGGAAAGTTCCTTTGATTTCTTGAATGTTATGCTCTCGTCAAATATGACATCACGACTAACTTCTATGTGATGTCCATCTTTCATGTAGATCCTATAAGCTTTTGATGAGCTACTATACCCAAAAATGTTCCCTTCATATCGGAAGGATCCAGCTTCTTTCTTTTGTCCTTTGGTATATGGATATATACAGGACACCCAAAGATTCAGAGATGATCTACAGATGGCTTCTTTCCAGTGAACAATTCTTCTAGAGTTTTGTTGAGAGAAACCTCTAGCCACAAATAGATCCACTTGGAAGTAACCACAGATTTTTCTTCGAGCCTAGGTACGATCTCCCAAACTCCATTATTCATTATAGATTGATACTCTTCATTCATGGCATCTTTCCATTCTCGATGATTTACAGCCTCTTCAAAAGAGGATGGTTCTGCTTCTATCAGTGTTGTCATGTATGCAGCATATCCAAAGTATCTCTTAGGTTTCTTTCTTTCTCTAAATGAGGTCGTTGGTTCTCCATGACCTTCTGCATCAAGTAGTGTGGACTTCAACCAATTAGGTATTTTCCTTGTTTCGGGAATGATCACAGATTGAACAGGTTCACAGGGACCTTCTTCTTCATGGTGTGATTCTTCTTTCCCTTGGTCAAATTCCTCCTCAAATATCGAAAGTTCTTCATCATCAAAGTCTATGGAAAGTTCCTTTGATTTCTTGACTGTTATGCTCTCATCAAATATGACATCACGACTAACTTCTATGTGATGTCCATTTTTCATGTAGATCCCATAAGCTTTTGATGA
This sequence comes from Pinus taeda, assembly GCA_000404065.3. NCBI lineage: Eukaryota > Viridiplantae > Streptophyta > Pinopsida > Pinales > Pinaceae > Pinus > Pinus taeda. The sequence goes on along the minus strand of APFE031371640.1, from coordinate 266,672 downwards.
GCTGCTATACCCAACAAATGTTCCCATCATATCAGAAGGATCCAGCTTCCTTCTTTTGTCCTTTGGTATATGGATAAATACAGGACACCCAAAGATTCAGAGATGATCTACAAATGGCTTCTTTCCAGTGAACAATTCTTTCAGAGTTTTGTTGTCTAGAGATCTGTCAGGACTTCAATTTTGAATGTAGACAATTGTCTTCGTGGCTTCTCCCCACAGAAACTTAGGTAGATCTTGTTCGTGTAACATTGCCCTTACACTGTCTTCAATGGATCTATTCTTTCTTTCTGCAACTCCATTTTATTCGAGATTATATGGGACTGTCAATTCCCTCTTAATCCCAAATTCCTTACAGAACGTTATAATCTCTTTGGATGTATATTCTCCTCCATTATCAGATCTTAGAATCTTGATTCTTCTTTCTGTAAGGTTCTCTACTTCAGCTTTGAATTCTTGAAATTTTGTGAATAATTCGTCCTTGGTTTTCATTAACACAGGTCTTTCTTGAATCATCATCTATGAATGTGACATAATATAGATGTCCTCCAAGAGATTTAGGAGTCATAGGGCCACATACATTGGAATGAATGAGATCCAAGATTTCTTTTGATCGCAAAGCACTGCTTCCAAATGGTCTCTTGGTATTCTTACCCAATGCACATCCCTTGCAGACACCTTTATGATCCTCCTTCAGATTAGGAATTCCATCTACTATGGAGCTTAGAGTTGGAAGGATTTTGAAATGTAGATGACCAAATGTTTTATGCCAAAGTTCAGCCAATTTCAATGTGAACTAGGGCTTGGGCCACATGAGATATTAATCTGTAGAGTCTTCCTTCTCGAATGCCAATGACCTTGGATTGATCTACATTCGAGTATTTTCCCCAAACAACGACGTTTCCATCAATGAAGGCTATTCTATCACCCTTATCTTCTAGACTTGAATTAAAAAGTAAATTCTTATGCAAACCTAGAACAAATAGAATTTTTTTGAGGTGTATGTTGCTTCCATCTTCCAGCTTTATGGAGGTTGATCCAATGCCTTTTCACGGGATAGCTTTTGTTATCTCCAACTTCCACCGAGTAAGCGAATTTTCCTTTTGATAAGGTCTTCAATCAATTGGAATGGCCATTCATGTGCCTTGATGCACCACTGTCGATTACCCATAGAGAGAGCTCAGAAGAGACCTTCATTTGTTTCTTCGACTGATACCTTCTTTGTAGAGAATAAGAGACTCCATGTTTTCTTGATACCTTCCTTGAGATGGCTTGCTATCTTGGAACACTTCTTGATGAGCTTCTTCATTGTAGAGGAGATCTTCATGATGGCCTTTGCTAACCTTAGCTCTAATACCATGTAGATAAGATAAGATAAGATAATAAGATAATTTTATTAATGTCCAACAAATGACCATAATAGGTCAACGAGACTGTCGAGTACAATGATTACAACATGCCAAACTGATTGACCAAACGGTCCCCTTTAACATTTTCTTTCTAAAGAGCAGAAAATACATCTATAATCTAAGTAAGTGTAAATGTAGAAGCTAGAAGCTCTTGGTTTCGAAACAAAGCTCTGCGATGAAGCAAAGAAGGAGAAAAAGGGAGTTTCCTGTCCAATCCCTACTCTTAACATCCGAGGTCGAGAGAAGAAAACTGAGAGAAGCTTGTCAAAGTCTATTGTCCTATGGGCATACTGGGTTGTCGCTGTTGTCGCCTAGAGATTCTAGGGCGCCTCCCAGGGATGGATCCAATCCTAGAGTGCTGGTGCATTCTGGTGAGTCGACCCCCCCGGGACTGCACTAATCTGGTTTCAGTGTTTGTGGGTCAGTCAATGGTTCTTTTGGTGCCCCGCGCTGATGGTAGCACCCAAAAGAAGTCTGTGATCTTCAGCGTGGTGTCCGATCTGGTGGGAGGCTAAAGAAAACGGGCCCGAAATCTGAAGGCCTCCTGGAGATAAAGTGCAAGGCATCTCGGATCAACATATCTGAGGAAGCTAGACAAAGTCTGAGAAGAGCTGAAGAGACAATGGAAACGACCTCGAATCTCGTAGTAAGCAGGGCATCTGAAGATGAAGTGTGTCTCTATCTCTATCTCCTGTAAGTGGCAGACCTGGAAAATCCTATCTGCCCTATCGATGTGGTGATCTGTCTCCACCCGGACTCTGTAAGACCCAACTCTGAGCTGCCCGAGGGGGATTCTAAGAGCATGCATCCAATGCTGGAACGTGTACTGGGGTCTGAAGATGAGCCCATCCCTGATCTCCAGGTAATGCTCCACGTAGAAGGCCATTTTTGGATGCAACCCATGGGAGGATTGGTCCACGTAGTCTGAACATATTGTCTGTAAATATCCTCCTTAATGATTTTATTCAGCTCTTGCTGATTGGGAAGGAGGTGGCCTGGAGCATTCAAAGAATTCAATAGGGTAGTAAGTATGTTAATTCTCTTTAACTTGATAACTATTTGTGTTACCTTTTCCATATTAGCTTTGTTCCTAATTATTAGTGTGAGATACATCAAACAGCTACCAAAACAATAAGAACAGTTACACAGTATATAGGCTACAAGCCAGGGCCAAAACCCCTCCTCTTGAGGGTAAAACCCTTAGATCTCTTCTCTTCTTATAGATCTTTCAATTGACGAATACCATGACCTAGAGACTCAGGCAAATACCCTCCAAGATCAAGATCAATTAGGCATCCTACTGCACTAACTTCGACCTCCCACTGTAGATCCGAAATTCTATCTCTTGGCAATTGCTATTGCTTCTCTTGGAGACTTCGATCTCCCTCGAATAGCCTTCTCCTCCATTCCTTGACTCTAGCTTTAACTGTTCTGAGGTTCTGTTATCACGTGGTCATCCCAGTAATCGAATCATTTACTTTTACCTGCAATTATACACTCACTCATGCATTTGGAAAATGTGCATCAGCATATTCAAAATAATTCATGTATTATTCAGTATAACATATTTTTTTAACCATTTTCTATGCATGTCTTTTGAATTCCATCAACATGTAGTTATTTCCTGAGTTCTATTGATCATATTTGACATGTAAAAATAAAACAAGTTACAACATCTAAATTTCCATTAGAAGCAAAACCCTTTAACTGGCTTAACTTTCCTTTGGCAACTATACTTTAATAAAATGAACCACATATATCGTTTTGGTATCCATGTACCAGCAGAAGTTTTAAACATATATTATGTCACAAAATTCCACGTTTATTTATAATCATTCAAAATGGTCTGGGGTCTCTGATTGCAGTGAAGTAAAATATATACAAAACATAGTTTCATGTCCTTCAAAATTGACATAATCCAGGGTATTTTTGACATATGTCCTCTGTATTTTCCCAAGTTGCGGATCCAGGACTATACTTGTTCCATTGGACCTTAACTTGGTCCACCAGGCGATTCCTGAGCTGTCGAACCCTACGTTCCAGAATACGTAAAGGTTCGACCGATATTACTCCCTCGTCCAACACCTGCAATTCCTTCCATTGAAGGTTATGAGATAGATCAGCTATATAATGTCTTAATACAGAAACATGAAATACATTATGAATTTTATGCAGGTGAGGTGGCAGGGCAAGACGATAGGCAACAGGTCCCACTCTTTCCACGACTTTAAATGGCCCAATAAATCTAGGTGATAACTTTGTCCCTTTCCGGAATCGAATAGTACTATTATTTGGCTTGATGCAAATGAAAACCTGATCCCCTACTTCATACCTCCCTCGAATAGCCTTCTCCGCCTTTCCTTGACTCTAATGGCTAATGAGACACCCTAAGAGACCTTCACTTGCCTTCCCTTCTTCTTCCAAGATCGAACCAGAGATAGTCCCTGCACTGAAACCCTAACTTTGACCTTCACAAGAGAGAAAGAACTAGCCCAATCACTTCGACTTCCTCTTCGTTCCTCTTTCTTCGACCTTCTTTCTTCCTCTTCTTCACATGGAGAATTAGATGAGTGAGTGTGTCTAGTGGAGGACGAGTTCCTCTCTATATATAAGCTCCTCCAAGGGTGATCGTGGCTCTTCAAGTAGGCCAACTTGGCAGCTATTTTAGGCTGACTTGATCTTGGAGGTATTTCGACACTTTAAAGACAAAATAATTTTTTCTTTACAAGATACAATGTCCCCATAGGGTCTTCAATATATGACAATGACTCTTTAAACCTAAGGCAAACCCTAGAAGCAGTCAATGGGTGCTTGACCTATAAAATAAAAAAACTTGAGCATGAAACCCATGCTCCAATAATAATAATTTCTTTTTCATTTTATTATTTACAAAGAGTACATTTCATACTTATGAAGACCAAACCTAGTTACACATTTTTCAACCTTATCGACACAGTGTCTTACACTATTAACCTCATCTCTATAATGATTAACATCTGCAAGTATTTCTTCATTCTATTTCTTGATTCCACTCTTTTTGTTTAACTAATTATTTATTTTATAAGTGACTTTATAAATTATTTTATAAAATTATTTATTGAGGTGATAATTATAAATAATTACTTAATAGAAAAGGTAACTAATTAAGTAGACCTATGCTTTGTACGATTGTGACCATATAATATGTGGCGTTTAGGGTCATGTCGATTAATATGCATGTGAGTAATGTAGTTGGAAAGGGGGCAATGTGGTGGTGGATAGTGGGACAAGGCGGCAGGGACGTTCAAGGGAACAACGCAACGGTGGTAATAAAGGGGTGGTGCTAATGGATAGTCAGATAGTGCGGGGACAATGCGGGGGTGAACAGCAATACAGAAGAACAGTGCAACAGTGGGACAAAAGGGTAGTGTAGCTAGACAAACAATGCGGCTAGACAATTGGGCAAGGCAGTGGCAGAAAACAACACAACGAGAGGCCTCACGATTTGAGAGATATGCCTAGTAAAAGACATTGCACCCTCATTTGTTGGTCAAATGCCCCAAACGTGTGACTATGTGGCAACTCCTCCTTGGTCATGAGAATATTCAAATCATAATGCCCTTCATCAAACATTAAATTAAATATTTTCTTATGGTAAAAGGTCATGTTTGGAAGGGTTCAAATCCTTTGAATATTAAAATTAAATGAATGGGGTTTTGGGCACTAAAAAATTTAAATTGAAAATTCAAATTTTCAATATTCCCTCCAAAAATAAATGTTGATATTCCCTCCTAATTGGACTCTCTAAAGATCTTAATCTCTTCTATAAAAGAGTTGTGATAGATCTCCATCTAATGCATCATAGATTCCTGTCATTATCTCTGAATCACTTGCGGTCGTGTGGAGAAAGAAGACATCTGACGAGAGGCATTGTTTCTATGGGTGTTTGGCATTTTGTTTGGGATTTGTTCTTTTTTCTTTTGCAGGAAGAAAGGTTTCGGCCCTCACTAGGGCATCAAGTCTGAGCTTAAAACACATATTTTTGGTACAGGATATTTGTCATGGAAGGCCAAGGACTGTACTAATTTTTGTGGCATGAAAGTTTGGTTGGGCATCATGTTGAAGGACTGAAACCCTGAACTGAATCAGCGTGTGGCTTAAGGCTTGTTTCTGAGCATCAGTTCTATGCGATAAGGGTCTTCTTTATACATTGGTTTTGGTCCTATTTTCTGAAATCTCCTCTGGTCCAGCGCAGACATTCGGCCTTGATCTATGCACAAGTTGTTAAGTATTTTTGTCCCTGTCGTCATCAAACTCTTCCATGAAATGGTTGTGGCCTTCCCCTTTGGATCAAGAATGATTGCTTTGAAGTAATAAACTCTATGTGAATTTGAAGAGTATATTACCTCTGTGGTCATTGTTATTCATCGTGAGAAGCCTTCTATCTTAAGTATTTTGGCACAGCATGCTTTTGTACAAGTCTAAAATGGAGCACTGAAGTTTCGGCCTAGGGCAATCTAGGACCCGAGGTATAGCAGTGAAGGTTTGTTTGTCAAAACATATTGAGGATCTTATCACTCCATTCATCTGTGCAGGTTTGAATGTCCTCTATGACCAGCAAAGAAGTGGCATGTTTGTGCTTGTATCGTTGTCCAAAAGTCTTCAAAAGAATACACACAATTATATATATGCCTGCAGAATTAAGTTGACCTAAGTAAGTGAACCCTTGAAGCTTATGAACTTTTGTTTGGTCTTTGGTACACAGATCTTGAGGGCACAATGCAATGGACATTTGTTGACACGTTCGAATGATTTACTTATGGTTATCACATCAGTTAGAGTTACCTATCTGAGAAGATCATATACCTGTGTTTTGGCTTGGGGATATATGTAAATGCCAAGTGTTGGTGATCCAATGGGATCTTGTGCCAGAGATGGTGTGTGAGGGATACTATGGTAGACATTCCACTGTGCAATAGGCATGATGTGGTCACATAGGTTGTGAGAGAGTATTCCTAATCTTCAGAAGTTTGTGTCATATCCATGTACACGAATCAACCTTGGAGAGTGATAAGTTGGACATTAATATATGTCAGTGTATTCATGATGTAGATGTATAACAGTGACCTGGATATGATAGTGATTACAGTAATCTATAACAGTGACATGCGATGCAATGTGAATTCCACACAGTGAGAGGTAATAAGCGTTGGTTGATGTTGGCAAAACTACACTTCAGCACCCTGAACGTATGTGAGATCCGATTCTGCAGCATCATACATTTATCTGAATTGAATATATCAATAAACATTGGTTTTTGAAGCAGTGAATACCTGTATGTGTTGCTACAAAGTTAAGGGGAGTGGTATGTGAACGAAGTTACACAGACTTAAGAAAGTATTTCCTATACGATACTGCGCTTGTACTAGAACCCTTGAATGAACGGTTAAATGATGATTGACAATGTTATAATAACAGTGATAATGACAGTGAATACTTTTTGAGCAATGATTCCTATAAGACAATGACATAGTTGACAGTAAGACAGTGAGACGATCAATATACAGTAACCATAACAGTGACTTTGATGACAGTAACCTTGTTTAGTAACAGTGAGCTTAGTATATGGCAGCAGTTACCTTGATGAATATCGATATGGTAGTGACCTTTATGTATTGTAGTATTTGACAGTGCATCCTTGACAGTGATGTTGTAACGATATCTCCTTAACAATGACCACATTCCTTTGCTGACAATACCCTTGGCATGGTAGTGACCTTGGTATATGACTTGTTTCTGTGATGATGAGAATGGGTAATGGCAGCAGATCAAGCAGTAGACAGTAGCAGCAATAGCAGCAGTAGCATACAGCAAGCAAGACTGGGAGTAGAGAGTTTGAACAGAGGCAGTTGTGTAGTGACAGTGTCAGCAGCAGACAGCAGTGGACAGCACTTATGTTATGAACATAAATTATGTGAAAATAGATAATAAATAATAATTATAATAATACAAATATAATAATAGTTAATAAATAAATTAACTAATGGTTAGTTAGTTAATAATGAAAAGGCATGTCTTAGAGACATGCATGTTCGTGAAAGGGTACTTAACCTGGCTATATATACAAGACCTTCATTCTCAAGTGTACTCATCCTACATCAATTCTTTTATTCAATATACAATTACAATTACTGTCCTACGATGGATGTCTTTGTCTACGAAGTATTTTAAATATTTCCGCTGCGTATACGAGTTTTGGTTGTTACAACATTGGTATCAGAGTTGTTCGATCCTCTGGACACTCAACCGCTGAAGAGCACCAATCTGATCTGACCTTTGGCCATTAATCCTTCGTCAACCTTGTTGTCGTCACAATTGAAGCGTTTCGCTACACAAAGTTGGAGTTTCTCTGTTTCCCCAGTTTTGTCATTCAGGGCTTTGGCCATTAAACAAAAATAAAAATAAAAGTACATATAAAATTTATAAAAAAATATATAGTCCGATGTAAATTTTGGAGAGCATTCATATATATAAAAAGGTTCTACATTATTGATAAAAAGTGCATGATAAAGTTAAGAGGGAATCTTTCCAAATATATTTAAAACTATACATAAGAGAAGGAAGAGTAGATAATATTATCTTGATTCTTCATTAAGTGGTTTACAAGCCTGTGGTTTTAGCAAAGCCATAGTAATTGCCCATGGTATTTTCAAGGTAAAAAAAAAAACAAAAGGAATACAAAAAGTCTCTATGTAAATGATGAGTTTTACTTTTTCGTAGAGAAAATTAACCGAGTCAAAGGCACATAAGTGGATATATATTTTATATTATACCCCAAAGAGGTGAATAGCCACATTTCACTAGGGTTGTAACTTTTCAAAAAGAAAAAGAAAAGATTATAAATAAAATATATGTAAAGAGAAGTTTTATATTATAAAGGGGTATTTTAAAGAAAATTTCAAATCATAAAATTATTGAAAATAAATATATAGGTACAAAGAGGGTATTATTATAGAAGGTTATTTAAAAAATCTATATATTAAAGTATATAAAGGGTTAAATCTAGAACTATAAAAAGACATAATGATAACAAGTTATAACAAAGGAAGAGTATTTTTTAAAAACATTATAATAAATATAAAGTGCAGTTTATTTAAATAGTTGAGCTCTATTAACTTATTTTAAAGTGGGAAAAAATATATAATTGAGGAAAATAAAAGTTAAAGGAATTTATAAAAATGTTCAAGTTTATCAAATAAAATGGCACTTATTTTAAAGAAGAAGTTCATTTTTTAAGAAAAAAGCAAATGGAGCCTAATTCTAAAATGATGAAGGAAGGATGATTTTCCTCTAAAGGTGTTTTAATCACACATCACAAATTAATTACATTAAGAGGAACTATATCAGGGAAAAAAGTTAATATCATTATTAATACAAGAAACGACAAAAATTCCATAAATATTAAGCTGGCGAATTCACTGTTAATTTCAGATGCCAATGTAGGCGAAACAACAGATTTTTTTTGGAAGAAAAAAATATGAAATTAATGATTTACAAATAACAGTGATCATTATGAGTGCATATTCCAATTTTGTGTTGTAAAATGTATGACATGGAGGTCGACATAATTCTTGGTCAACCTTGTTTTAGAGAATCGGGTGCGTTCATGTTAAACATAGAGAAAAAAATGTTGATGTTTTCTTATAAGGTAAGGATGATCACATTTTGAGACATGACAATGAGGTCAAAATCGATAATGTCCTCGTCAGAAGACTTTAAAGATGTTACGAAATTAATACTTCAAAGAATCAAAACTCAATATCAAAGAAGCAAAAAGAACTTGAGGAAGCCATATCCAATAAAAACGCCTTCATTTAAAAGATCATATCCAGAAACTACTTGCACAAGTCAAAAAGTGTAAAACTAAGAAGCAAAAGTTAGAACAAGAAAAAGAAAGTTTTAACGAGAAGCTCAACGAAAGTTTATCAAAGAAGGAAGAGGAAAATTTACACTTAAAGAACCTTAATAAAAAAAATTATTATAACAAATTAAAAGATCAAGAGAAGGATAATAGCAACAAGATCAACGATTCAGAAAAAAAGAAGAACTTTTAAGTCTAGAAAAACATAACCAAAATCTTCTTAACCATATTAAAAAACTTAAGACTAATAAGAAATCATTGAAGAATAGATACGAAGAACTTATCGCAAAGGAAGCATCAAAATCTCCAGATGTAGCAGCCCAAGCTAAAGAAACAAACATCGATCCCACTAATCTCACAGTTCGGGCAAATCCAAATCCTACTAAAGTAAAGACGTACTCAGAGGTTGCAATTCAAACAACAGACACCCCAAATGAGGATTCAGTAGTCAAGTCAACAACAACAATCCCTGAAGGAAATCAGGAAACTGCCATAAAAACGTTTAAGGAAGTTCAAACAAGAAAAATTCCTTATCTACATCCGAATCACAAGAGTAGACACCTTAATCAATCTACAAATCTATATCACGCAGAACATAAACAAACTTATGTTCTGAAGAATATTGAAGTGAGCTCAATCCAATCATACGATAACTATTCACCACACGTCTCCAAGGATCAGAAGATTCCCCAGAAGATTAATCTAGGATGGTCTGATCCGTTTTCAATTCGACAATTTTGTCTATCATTCAGAACATCATATCGTCTTGTTCAACAAAGATAAAAGCTCAAAAACAAGAAGATATTCCAAACGACAGAAGAGATCAGATCCTTCATCAGTAAGCTTTGAGGACAAATCTTTTTGAAGGAGAAGGCAATGTTATGAACATAAATTATGTAAAAATAGATAAAAACAAATAATAAATAATAATCATAATAATATAAATGTAATAATAGTTAATAAGTAAATTAACTAATGGTTAGTTAGTTAATAATGAAAAGGCATGTCTTAGAGACATGCCTATTCGTGAAATGATACTTACCTGGATATATATACAAGACCCTCATTCTCAATGTACTCATCCTACATCAATTCTTTTATTCAATATACAATTACAATTATTGTCATATGATGGATGTCTTTGTCTACTAAGTATTTTGAATATTTTCGCAGCGTATACAACTTTTGGTCATTACAACTTGGCAGCAGTGGCAACAGTAGACAACAGTGGCAGCACTGAAAGCGATTGGGTCATTGTCCCTCATACAAGAGCCCAAACTCATTCGAGCACTTGCTTCCTTCCAGCTTTATGGGTAAAACCCTTGGGGAAACTTGTACTTCCTTCCAGTTCAACTAGTAAATTTGTATGTAAACCATGCATAACAAAGCTTGTTAAGCAAAATTTCTTATGTATTGATTCTATGTGATTAAACGATGCCACAAGAGAGCATATTGTCAAGGGGAGTCTATGAAATGGAAGAGATTGCAACAAGAAAGCACATTGTCAGGGGGATCCTGTTGTCAAAAAAAAATGTATTTAGGATGAAAGACCCTAGAGTTTCCATCTAGGGTGAACCCAAAATAATGTCACTTTCAAGGCTCCATGGGGATCAAACTGAGAATTGCAATATAAATTTATAATTCCCAATGTTTAATTGTAAATTGGTTATGTCATATTGTTTTTTATTCCAGGGGTCTAATCTTTTTATTACATTTGACTCGAGAATTACCAATTGGTTAGCAAGGTTAGCGTTTCTATACTTTTCTTCTTCGGTGGGAGAGATAGAAATAGTAATATATTTTCCTACAAGAGACCCCTTGATTCTAAATAGCACAAGAGCATAAGTTAATGAAGTTTCTAGAAATCTCCCTTCCTTTATTTCTGAATTAGACTCCATTCCTTTTTTTCAACTTTTCTAATAAAACAATTTCCTTCAATAATAATACCTTCCTTTTAACCCTTAAATACAACTTTCTTCTTTTTTTATTTTTTTAAACAAAAAAAAAAATTATTTTAACTATATTATAAAAAGTATATTATAATTATATTGTAAACTATTGGTAATGTCTGCCAAGGGACAGGTTATGGGATTGTTGGGGTTAGGAAAACTGCGACCGTGGTTGGGAAATGAGGCATCGGTTTAAGTGGTTTTGTCACAACGACTGGGGAAACAATGATCAAGTGACAGGTAGCCGCAGAGAAAGAGACAGGATGGCGGGTTGAATCGAGGTTGATGCAGAGAACGAGGTGTTTGTTGAGAAGACAGGTTATCGATGAAGGTGGTGTGATGACAAGGGCAGGAGCACGATGAGATTGGGGCGAACTGGATTGACTGTGGTGGCAAACTAAGAACTGTCGCAAGGAAAGAAGCGTATGTGTCAACAGATAGGGTGAGGCTCCGGTTGCTGCATGTTGTGACAATGGCTCTGGTGGCTCTGGCACCAGTGGTAGCTACTTGATTTTTGCGGCAAATGACCTTATGTACAGCTCTACAAAACTATGGTCCGCAAAGTGACATTGAGTCGCAGTAGCAGCAGGGTGTCCCTGTCCGACGGAAGTTGGTTGTGACGGCTGATTGTGCAAAAAGGTGGGATGTATAGACTTTTATTTTATCTTTCTTCTTCTTCTTTTTTTGACCCTTTTTTATTTATTGATCTTTGATTTTTTTTATATCTTTTTTTTTCTCTTTTTTTCTTTAAAATATATATATATGTGTGTGTGTGTTGCACGAGACTTCTAGGAACCCAACGTTTCAAGACGTACCCGAAAGTCCGAAACTCGGCCGAAACTTGACCGAAACTCAACCATTATGTAATCATCTATGAGAGTTAATATAGACTTGGTTTTCCTTGTAAATTGTCATCTATGGGTCTTATTACCTTTTTTCTTGCAAGATAATGTGTTATTCACTTACTTATAAATTTATTTTTATACATATAAACATATATGGCGTTTCAGCCAACTTTTCGGCTGACGTTTCCATTTTTGGGAGGTGACATTTCTAAACATACTCATATTGGAAACTCCAAAAAGTTTCGGAGTTTCGTGCAACTTATACACACACACATATACACTGTTTTTTCTTATATTTTGATTTTTTAAATGATTTGTGACTTTTCATTTTCTTTCTAATATATATTGACTTACTTTCTTTTTCTTTTCTTTTTTTTTGTTTTATAAACTCTTGTTTTTTTTATTTTTATTTTTTTTAATGGCCAAAGGCCTAATGGCAAAATAGAGAATCTCCAAAAACTTGGGTAGCGAAATGCTTGAATTGCGACTACAACAAAGTTGACAAAAAGTCAATGGCCAAAGGCTGGATCAGACTGCCTTTATGCAATGATTGAGCGGTTAGAGGATCAAATAGCTTTGATACCAATGTAACAGACAAAGTTCATATACTCAGAGGAATGCTTTGATACTAATGTTACGAACAAAGTTAGTATACTCAGAGAAATGCTATGATACCAATGTAATGAACAAAGTTCATTTATGCTCTGATACCAATGTAACGAACAAAGTTCGTATACTCTAAGGAATGCTCTGATACCAATGCAAAGAACAAAGTTCGTATATGCAACAAAATACTTAGAATATCTTATATATGTAAATATCCATTAGAGAACAAATATATTATATATGAATTGTACAAAAGATATGAGATGATGGTTGTTACAAATGAGGGTCTGCTTATATACCTAGGCAGGTAACCTTTAACGAATGGTCATGTCCTTAGAGACATGCCTCTACAATACTAATTACTAGTTAATTAATCATTATTTATGACTATTACTATTTATATTATTTGTATTATTTTATATATATTTTATTCATAACATACATCTCCCCAACCACAAACAAGGTCTCCCAACCCATAGCCTAAGGGAGGAATCCCTATCTCAATGCTTGACTATATAGCCTCTCAATCCATGACCTACGGGAGAGAACTCATCCTTCCAAACCAAACCATAGGTCTCCCAACCACATCCTAAGGAAGGGAACTCATGATTAATCTCCCCGACCAAATCATAGGTCTCCTAGTGAACACCTAAGGGAGAGATCACAAAATCAATGTCCCCGACCAAACTGGTCTCCTGATAAAAACCTAAGGGATCACTTCAGGCCTCAGAACCAAGCTCCCCAACTATAGACTCACTAGCCTCCTATTCAACTGACCTAAGGGAGTGACAACCTTTCGAATAATCCATAGGACTCACAGCCACAACCTAAGGAAGATTCATGATACTATATAACCAATGCCCCATCTCCAAGAGGAATTCTTAGCATTCTAGGCTTCTCACAGAAGCAGAAATCAGCAACCTGCTCAAAACTAGAAAAGTAGCCATGGTGGATTTCAGCACTTTAATCAAAAGTTCCAACAAACAACAACATCCAGCTATTCCTTCAGCTTCAGTAGGGGCTTCTCACAGAAGCAAACATTCACAACCTGCTCAACAACAAAAAAGTATACCATGGTCAAATCAAACACAAGATCAAATGGATCAGCAAACAGTTTCTGAAGCCAAACTTCTACATTTTTAGCTTCAATCGGGCTTAAATGCGGCAGAAACATCCATGTTATTCAGATCAACACAACACCCAGAAGTGTTTTTTCTTTCTTTAATACATCCGGTCCAAATAGAGTTAGCAATTTCATGCATCATATGGTTCAACGAGCCAATCAGAGAATCAACCAAGTAACAAAATCTCGCAACTTCTTCAAATTGTTCATCAAGCAAGTGTCCATGGACTCATAGTCCATCATGCCACAACCTCAGCAAGGATTTCATCAGGCTCATGCCACACGTTCAATCTTACAATTCTTCAATCAATTCCTTCTTACACTAAAGAGGTGTCAAAATTGGAAACTAGGGCCAAATTCCACTTTGGACAGCTCATTTGATGGAGATGATTATCACATTGAATTCATCATTTCAAAAGGACCAAAATCGGCCTAAAGATCATCAAATTTGGATAAGCAAAAATATGTTTTTGAAGTCAAGCCCGCACATGTGCAAATTGTCAAGGTCGGCCACATCATCATGTAGGCTCATGAAGCCCAATGGACATGTATTTTGACCCTCAACGACTTGTATAAATAACAGAGACCTCAAACCTCATTTGGGCATCACTTCTCTCTCCTCATTTGGTAGGGTTTGACCAACGTTGACCAAGGCCTTCTTGACCTCCTTTAATTGCGTTTTTTGTGTCAAAATTTCGGTTTTGGAAGGCTACATTAATTGGCACAGGAACTGAGGTTTTCTGGGCATTATAACTAGGCTGACTACAGGGTTGACCGCATGACAGAGTTTAGATTTTGACCAAGTTTGACCATTGTTTTATTGACTATTTTGGGCTGACTTTGACCAGCAAAAAAGGTCGAGTTTGACTGGGTTTGACCAAGCTACATTGTGAAATGTTTGTTGTTGTGCTGACCAACGTTGACTTTCTGGTTAGGGCAGAATTTGGCTGTTGTTGACTGCAGATTTGACAAGGTTGTTTTGCCTTTAATTTGGCAAGTCAATTTTGAGTTTTGTACTCTCTCTCTCTCTCTCTACTTAACATTTGATATAATAATAAGAAGAATTGATCAAAGGGGTTTCCCCGTCTTGGGGGTTTTCCCTGGCATTCGTCAAATCTTGTTGTTCTCTTGTCTTGGCTTGTCTTTTGCATTTATTGTTTATGTTGTATCTACATTTATTGTCAATGTGATTAATGGTTAATGTGATTGTTATTGGAAACCAAATTGGGTTATCTAAAGGACATTGAAGTAATTGTTGCAAGCAAAGAACATGCCACTGTTAACTAAAATTAACAAGACGTCCTCATCACTTTGTCAAAAACATAGCAGAAAAGTCACAGGCTCATCTTCAGCAGATTTGGATCAACATCACTCTAATCATCTTCGTATTGGAAGTCATAGCTGACTTCTTTACATCACGAATCAAAACATGCTTCATTTAGGATGATCTTGTCTGCTTCCTCTGAGTCCAAAGCTCATCCAATCACGAGTCTTATTGTTCTTCCATCCATTTCCAACGATTGCCACACCTTGGCAGTCTTCATTATGTACCTGCAATCCTCATTAAGAGGCCAACGAAGAACAAATATAGCTAAGCAAGATATACAAAGATAAGAGACTCATAATTAAACAACAATAGAAACAATCAATAAGTACTTATCTCTTGAAAATGTGTCAGCTCCCTCTTGATCTTAGTCTTCTTTGTTAGTTTTTGGTAGCATCGGACAAGAGTTCTAATCTTGACTTTTTCAAAGACTAAGGGACACAAGATCTTCAAAACCCAAAAAGGGTTTCAGTAGAAAACACCTAGAGATAACTCAATTAAGTTAATTGATTAATAATTTTAAAAATGTCTAACTTATGAAAATTGATTAATTAACACCCATGGGGCTTTGGATTGATGGTGAATGGGTGCACTGTTAAGGCACTCCTTGCGATAGGTCACTGGTTCAAATCCCCCCCGGGTGCTTAGGTAGTATTATATAGAAAGAAAATTGATTAATTAACAGCAATTAATTGAGAAAGATCGAGAAAGCTCTAGAGACTCACACAAGATCGAGTCTAAGATGGTCTTAGTCGTTGATAACAATTTAATCATGGTCGTTGGTGCTCCAACGAGAGATTATAAGAGAAAATTGATGGGAATGGAGATAGACACATCAAGCAAGAGGCAAAACAAGTTACCTTGGTAGATCGAGCTATCTAATGCAATGATTCAACAAGAAAGTGAGCTTGAACCAGAACAATAGTGATTGCGGGAGCAGCAGGAGGATTCTGGAGCACTCCAATCAATTTCCAATGCAGGAACGGGAGGTCACATTATTTCTCAATGAGGTTGCGCAGAGGCAACGCAGAAGCTTCAGAAGACCAGTTTAGTTCAATCAGAGAGGAACTCGATTCAGGTGCTAGAGGTCAGGAAAGTTTTCAGGAGGCCAAGCAAGTCATTTCTAGAGGCATCTATTTTCTCAGTTCCAACATTTTTATTTAACTTTTGCATGTTGAGAAATCAATGCTTATGGGAATTAGGCTTTGATTCCTCTTTCTTGATAATTACTTGTGAGTTATGTTGGCTTCCTTACTTCTTTATTAGTTTATCTTTCATCAAGCAATTACCAAATTAAATGTATATGAAGACCACAAGAACAAGAGACACGAGATGCAGGGACTCAGCCAAGGCAAAACCCCTCCAAAGGGAAAACCCAGTAAACTCTTTGACTAGTACATTCAAATCAAGGTGAGACAATCCAAGATCCTTTAAACCTAGACAAAGACCTCCTCCAATCACCAAGTCAGCCCTTCCTTCCAATAGATGATCCCTGTCAAAGTCTCTAAGTGACAGCTTCACAGTAGCAGCTACAATCTAGAATTTCGACCCCCAGCTACAGATTTTTGCCCCCCAGCAACAGGATTTCAAACCTGCAATAGATTCAAAATTTCGGCCCCAGCTACAACCCAGAAACTTCGCACATGTGAGAGTTAGATTGCCCAAGAACTTTGATTTAGGTCTTCCTAGCTTCTTCCTTCCTTCTCCAGCCACTTTGCTCTTCTTTTTGCTTCTATCTCTTGTAGATTGAACTTGATGAGTGACTCCTCCAAATAGGTCGAGTTGTCTTTTTATATATAGTCTTTATGTTGGGTGAAATAGCCCTAATCCAGGCCGACTTCATGAGGACATGGCTGACTTGGTGTGGAGGTGACAAATGACCTTTTTTACTCAAAAATAATTATTTTTACATGATACAAAAATCCAAGAAGGGTCTAATAAAAATCACAATGACTCTACTGACTTAAGACAAAACCTAGAAGCCTTCAAAGGAGGCTTTGACCTAGAAAACATTGACCCACGCATGAAACCCGTGCTTTAATAAGTCATTTTCTTTAATATTAAAATTTCTTTTGACATGTACAATTATGAAGACTGACACTAGTTACATTCTTCAACATTCCCTCTTAACTAGGGAGGCATTCATAACTACATACATATATAGGTACATGGAAGATCTCAAAATGATACGAATTACGAAATGTTCTAACACCAGTGCTACAGATTAGATACTTGACCAGGGTCCTCTAATCAGGTGGGACTAAGGTGTACTCAAGCTTTAGCCACTCTAGGTACCATCAGGATTTTAAGCTCTAACACAAACCCAAGGATCTGAGTGTGTATCCAAGGTCGAAGCTCCATGACCAACGCCACCCTCCCTACTTCGAGATCTAGACATCACCACATAAACCGGCCAAATGTCCTCCCAAGCATCTTGTTGCCACAAGATGCTTCATTTCTCCCTATCAACTAAGCCTGTAACATCAACCAATCCAAGCATGCTTCTCAATTATTCAAACTTCTTATTTGGAAGAGATTTCGTCACCAATCCAAGCATGCTTCTCAATTATTCAAACTTCTTATTTGGAAGAGATTTCGTCAACACATCAGCTATCTGTTCATATGTCAGAATGTATTGTAGCTTCACAACCCCATCATGTACCAAACTCCTAATGTAATGGTACTTGTTATTCATATGCTTCGTCCTGGCATGGAATACAGGGTCTTCAAACATCTTGATGTTGCATTGATTATCACAATTTATCACTGTAGGATCTAGATGTTGGAAAACCAAAGTAATTATTTTAGGGTTTGATTTTCCTTTCTTCATAATTACTTACGAGTGTGTTGCCTTCTTTTACTTCTTTATTATCTTATCTTTCATCAAGCAATTACCATATTATGCATGTATGAAGATCACAAAACAAGAGACACAAGATATAGACACTATGCCAGGGTAAAACCCCCCTCGAGAGGAAAACCCAATCAAGATAATTCTTCCTTTCAATAGTATTCTTTGAGACCCTTCACCCTAGACCAAGACCAGACTTTCCCTCCACACCAAGTCAGCCTCCCAGATCTTTGACCCCTTCCAGCGATTTCGACTAGGCAGCAACTTCCAAAAATAGCGAAATCTTAGGAGACTTCAATCTCCCAATCCAGACCATGAAACAGAGAGAGAGAGAAGCACCAAAAGTTCGATTTTCTTCCTCTTTATAGACTTTCCCAAACTCACACTTCTTTTGACCTTCCAGCAACAGAGTTTGCACTTCTCCAACTCTTCCTGAGATATTGAACTAGCTTGAGAGTTGATGCTACAAATGACTTCGACCCCCTTATATATATAGGCTTCTTGTCGGTCGAATTAGGGTCCTTAGGCCGACTTGATGTGGAGGGTACATAATTCATATTTGACTCAATACAAACCTTTTTACATGATTCAAAAGCCCAAGAAAGGTCTCTTTGAATGTACAATGACTCTATATACTCAATATTAATCCTAGGAGTCCACAAAGGGGACTTTCACTAATATAATGATGACCCAAGCATGAAACCCATACTTTAATAAGTCATTGTTACAATAATAGAAATTCTTTTCTTTATTCTTTTACAAGTACATTACATAATGACTCAAGTACATTAATGAAGACCGAACATAGTTACATTTTCTAACACTCCCTCTTCATTAGGGAGGTATTCATAATGTACAAATACAATGGAAGATCTCAAACTATATGAACCATGAAGAACTTTTAAGCACCACAATGGCATGGGCTAGATTCCTTACCAAGGCAATCTATCCAACCAATCACTCAACAATTTAGGCACCGCAATGCCATGGACTAGATTCTTGACCAAGGCAATCTATCAATCAATCAATCCATAGTTTAGGCACCGCAATGCCACAAACTAGATTCCTGACCAGGGCAATCTATCCAAGTGGGAATAAGGTGGACTCAAGCTTTCAGCCCCTCTAGGTAACATCAGGCTTACTTGCTAACCACCAACCCAAACATACAGGTGTGTATCCAAAACAGAGCTCAATAACCAACACCACCTTTTCAACTTCGAGACTCAGACATCAACACAAAGTGCTAGCTAGATGTCTCCCAAGGCAATGCTTCACTCACAAAACCTCAACAAATCTCTTTCACTTTCTTATCATCAATAAAATCATCAATATCTACCAAACCAAGCAGGTTCCTTAGATATTCAAACTTCTTATTAGGAAGAGCCTTTGTCAGTATGTCTGCTACTTGTTCATCTATCGAGACATACTCCAACTTCACGATCCCATCTCACACCAAGTTCCTAATAAAGTGTAACTTATTATTAATATGTTTCATCCTCAAATTAAACACGGGATCTCCAGACATCTTGATACAACTTTGATTGTCACAATTAATCATAGTAGGACCCAGAGACTTCTCGAACAAATCTTTGAGAAGCTTCCTTAACCAAACAGCGTTTTTTCCTACATCACATGCAGCCACATATTCTGCCTCAGCACTACTCAATGCAACAGGATCTTGCTTCCTACTTATCCATGAGATCATAGCAGCTCCCAGACTAAAGCATCCTCCAGTAGTGCTCCTTCCATCGATCTCACTGCCACCCTAATCAAAGTCTATGAAGCCAATTAATTTGACTTCCTTACTATCATACTTTAGGCAATGATTTATAGCAGTGTTGTGAAAATCGCGATTTTTTCCCTCTGCCGATTAAATCGCGATAAATAAACGAAAAATTCGCCAGTATTTTTTTTTGCTGATTTTTATTAAAAAATCACGATAAAAACGAAAAAAAAAATCGCAATTTTTTAAGAAAAAATTGTCGGGGGTCGCGACAGCATGGTTTTATAATGTTTTTTTGGGTTTTTCATGTGCTCATTTGGACAGTCACGCGCGGAGGGAGTGGGGCAGCTTAATGATCAAGTCTAGGCCCTAGTATTGATATGCTATTCATGGTAATGTTAAATTCTTAAAATAAAAGTGACATTCTCCTTAATCTTCATTTTCATCCTTTTACTTAAATTTTTAACATTACCATGAAATGACTTGGGATGTTTGAGAGTGGTTCCATCCTCATTGGATTTCATATGGAGAAAGTAGAATTTTAGATTTCATTCAAAATCCAGCAGACTTATCAGTTTTTCAGGATTTCAGGATTGGGAGATTGTAATGTTTCCAGGTGACACCGCATTTTCTCGCAAGAGGGGCAGAGGAAATCAATAGGATTAGGCTTTCATTTTATTGTATATGACATTATGACATGATGAGATACATTATCATATTTTTTGTTGATATTTTGAGGCTGAGTTGGGACTTAGGAGTCAGGACTTACTATTCAGGACATGATTCAATGTTATGTGTGATTTTAGCGCTAGAAATGATATTAAACATCTTATATATTAGTTTTTTCATCATATTTATGTGTCAATGTATTTATTTTATGTTGTAGATGGTTTAGATATTAAAAAAAATTGAAAAATAATGAATATTTTTGTACCAAACGATTTTTTCCTAATTTTTTCCAATTTGTTCCCCGTGCTGATTTAATCCCGATCACGATTTTCACAACATTGATTTATAGTGCCACGAAAATACCTCAATATATGTTTGGCAGTTATTCAGTGATCATGACGAGGCTCCAATTGAAATTGACTAAGAATGTTCACTGCAAGACATATATCTGGCCTAGTATTTACCAGATACGTCAGGGAACACACCAATTGTCGATATGAGGTAGAGTCCACGAGACTAGAGTTAGAGCTCCTCAATTTCTTGAGATTGGTGATTATAGGAGTAATCATCGGCTTGGAATCCATCATCCCAAATTTCTGCAATAACTTGATGATGTACTTTCCTTACCCCAAATATATCTCCCCAAGTCTCCGCCATATGTCTAGACCTAGGTAATAGTGCATCAGTCCTAGATCCTTCATTTCAAATTCAGCTGCCAACATCTTCTTGCATTCTTGAATTCTTCTCTCTACACCTATGATGAATAGGTCATCCACATATAGTAGAATAATGGCGGGCTCATTATTCACGACCTTGATGTAGAGATTTGGATCATCAATACTCTTCACGAACCCAATTCTAAGTAGATATTCATCCATCCTTGCATACCATGCCCTAGGTGCTTGCTTCAAGCCATATAGGGCCTTCTTAAATCTGCAAACATGAAAGTCCCTGCTATTCACTTCAAAGCCCTCGGTTGTTCGATGTACACTTCCTCATCAATGGTCCCATTCAAAAATGCGATCTTAACGTCCATTTGATGGATATTCCACCCCACTGTAGCAGCCAATGAAACCAATGATCTAATGGTAGTGTACTTTGTTTTAGGTGCAAAGGTTTCTTCATAGCCAATGCCTTCCTTTTGAGAGAAACCCCTTGCAACGAATCTTGCTTTGTACTTGTCTACACTTCCATCAACATCATGTTTGATCTTATAGATCCACTTTGATGTGACAACCGATTTGTCACTAGGTCTAGGAACGATCTCCCAAACCCCATTCTTCATGATGGATTGATATTCTTCCTGTATAGCTTTCTTCCAAACCTCTTCATGCTCAGCTTCCTTGAATGTAGATGGTTCGGCTTCAATTAACTTTGTCATATATGCAGCATAGCCAGAATATCTCTTTGGTTTCTTACTTTCCCTAAAGGACCCTTTCGCAACTTCATGTTCTTCAGCATCTTCTAATGCAGCTTTCAACCAATTTGGCCTCTTCCTTGTGGTTGGGACAACCACCGATTGAATAGGCTTACTTAGTCCTTCGATATTTGTAGTAGAGTTTTCATGATGAACTTCTTCTTCAAATATGGGAACTTCTTCGTCATCAAAATCAATAGGAATATCCTTTGATTTCTTGTATGCTTTACTTTCATTGAATATGACATCACTGCTTACTTCAATGTGTCTTCCTTCCTTTATGTAGATTCTATATGCTTTTGAGGAAAGACTATAACCAGCAAATATTCCCTTGATACTTGTCGATTCCAACTTCTTTCGCTTGTCTTTCGGAACATGGGTATATGTTGGACTTCCAAAGATTTGGAGGTGATCCACACTCAGCTTCTTCCCTGTGAATACTTCTTCAGGGGTAGTATTATCTAGACTCTTATGAGGACTTCTATTTTGAATGTATACGATAGTCATTGTTGCTTCTCCCCATAAGAACTTCGGTCGATCTTGATCAGGGAGCATAGTTCAAATGCCTTCTTCAATTGACCTAGTCTTCCTTTCAACCAATCCATTTTGTTTGGGATAGTAGGGAACAATGAGCTCCCTCTTAATACCTGTTTCCTTACAATATGCTATCAACTCTTTAGAAGTGTATTCCCCACCATTGTCAGACCTCAGAGTTTTTATCTTTCTTTTTGTTAGGGTTTCCATTTCAGCCCTAAACTCCATGAACTTATCAAATACTTCATCTTTAGTTTTGAGTAGGTAGAGCCATGTCTTCCTAGAATGGTCATCAATGAATGTCACATAGTAAAGATGACCTCCAAGTGATTTAACAAACATGGGCCCACACACATCGGAATGGATGAGGTCTAATATCTCTTTAGACCTAGTTTCACTATTATGAAATGGATTTCTAGTATGTTTCCCCAAAGCGCATCCCTTGCACGCACCTTCATGATGCAACTTCATATTAGGAATACGATGAACAAGTTGACTAAGTGTAGGGATGAACTTGTAATGTAGATGACCATACCTCTTATGCCATAGCTCAATGGGACTTATTTCCATATGAACCAAGACTTGAGGAGGTGGTGTAATGACCCGATAAAGACTTCCTTCACGAACTCCAATAACCCTAGCTTTATCAATGCTAGAGTATTTTCCCTAAACCAATACTTTTCCATCAATAAAAGCAACTCTTTCCCCTTTATCTTCTAAACAAGAAATAGAAAGAAAAATATTTTTCAAACCTGGAACATAGAGAATGTTGTTGAGATGCAACTTCAATCCATTATCCAACTTCAACAATGTTGATCCCAGGGCTCAAACAGCATAGCTTTTGTTGTCACCCAAGTCCACTGCATGAGAGGATGGCTCCTTTGATAGTGTATGAAGTTGCTTACTTTCACTTGTCATGTGTCTCGATGCTCCACTATCAATGATCCATCCATTGTCATCAGTAAGAGAACCTGTACGGGCAGCCAAGAATCCTTAACTCTTGACCTTGTTGATCAAGTAGTAGATGACCTTCTTGATCCAACTTCCAGCAGTGTTGTAACTCATTCTTATGTAGTTCACCATAGAGGGAGAATCCATGCCAACAAAGTGATCTTCGACGCTTCCTGACCTTAGCTTCGAGACCATGTTGGAAAATCAAAGTAATTATATTAGGGTTTGATTCTCCCTTCTTGATAATTATTTGTGAATGTGTTGGCTTCTTTCACTTCTTTATTATCTTATCTTTCATCAAGCAATTACCATATTATGTGTGTGTGAAGATCACAAAACAAGAGACACAATATATAGGCAATATGCCAGAGCAAAACCCCCCTCGAGGGGAGAACCCAGTCAATATAATTCTTCCTTTCAATAGTATTCCTTGAGAATCTTCACCCTAGACCAAGACTAGACTTTCCCTCCTCACCAAGTCAGCCTCCCAGATCTTCGACCCCTCCCAGCAACTTCGACTAGGAAGTAGCTTCCAACAACAGTGAAATCTTAGGAGACTTCAATCTCCCAATCCATACGACGAAACAAAGAGAGAGAGGCGCCAAAAGTTCGATTTTCTTCCTCTCTATAGACTTCCCCAAACTCGCACTTCTTTTGACCTCCCGACAACAAACTTCGCACTTCTCCAGCTCTTCTTGAGATATCAAACTAGCTTGCGAGTTGATGCTACAAATGACTTCGACCTCCTTATATATATAGGCTTCTTGTGGGTCGAATTAGGGTCCTTAGGCCGACTTGATGTGGAGGGTACATAATTCATATTTGACTCAATAAAAAACCTTTTTACATGATTCAAAAGCCCAAGAAGGGTCTCTTTGAATGTATAATGACTCTATAAACTAAATATTAATCCTATGAGTCCACCAAGGGGACTTTCACTACTATAATGATGACCTAAGCATGAAACCCATGTTTTAATAAATCATTGTTAAAATAATAAAAATTCTTTTCTTTATTCTTTTGACAAGTATATTACATAATGACTCAAGTACATTAATGAAGACTAAACATAGTCACATTTTCTAACACTAGAGGCTTTCCAAACAACTATGACAAGAGTTTTCTTACCTAAACAACTTCTTTTCCTACTTCACATGCAGCAACATATTCCGCTCCAGCAATACTTAACGCGGCAGGATCTTGTTTTCTACTCATCCATGAAATCATTGCACATCCCAGACTGAAATAGCCACCAGTAGTGCTTCTTCCATCAATCTCACTGCCACACCAATCGGAATCAGTGTAACTTGTTAACTTAACTTCCGTTATCATACTTCAAGCAGTGATGAATTGTTGCACATAGGTATCTCAAGATATGCTTGGCAGCTATTCAATGGTCATCACGAGGCTCCAACTAAAATTGACTAAGAAAATTTATAGCAAAGCATATATTGGGTCTCGTATTCACCAAGTAAATCAAAGAGCCCACCAACTTACAATAGCTTGTAGGATTGATGAGACTAGAGTAGGAGCTTCTCAACTTCTTAAGATTAGTGATCATGGGACTGGTCATAGGCTTGGAATCCATCATACCAAACTTTTGTAACATGTTGATTATGCACTTACCTTAACCAAGATATATTTCACTTGGTTTTTGCCAAACTTCCAAGCCCAAGTAATAGTGCACGAGTCCCAAATCTTTCATTTCAAATTTTGTTGACAACATTTTCTTGCATTCTAGAATTATGCGCTCCACACCTGTAATAAACAAATCATCCACATAGAGTAGTATAATGATTGGTTCATTCTTCACTAACTTGATGTAGAGGTTTGCATCGATAGAACTTTTGGCGAACCTAATCCTTAAGAGATATGCATCAATTCTTGCATACCAAACCCTAGGAGCTTGCTTCAAGCCATATAAAGCTTTCTTGTGTCTGCAAATAGGTGTATCCCTGCTATTTATCTCAAAGCCTTCTGGTTGTTCAATATATACTTCTTCATCAATGATTCCATTTAGAAATGTTGTTTTGACATCCATTTAATGGATATTCCAACCCATAGTAGTAGCTAGCAAAACCAAAGGTCTAATAGTAATATACTTGGCAGTAGGAGCAAAGGTTTCTTCATAATCTATTCCTTCCTTTTGCGAGAAACCCCTTGTAAAAATATGGTTTTATATTTGTCTATGTTTCTACCTACGGCATGTTTGATTTTGTAAATCCATTTGGAAGTGACAACAGATTTGTCACTTGATCTAGGAACGATTTCCCAAACCCCATTCTTCATGATGGATTGATATTCTTCCTGCATCGCCTTCTTCCATTTTTCTTGATGAGCGGCTTCTTCAAAGGTAGTTGGTTATGATTCAATTAACTTCGTCATGTATGTTGCATATCCTGAGTATCTCTTCGGTCTTTTGCTTTCTCTGAAAGTTCCTTTAGTTGCTCCATGTCCTTCAGCATCTTCAATTGAAGCTTTTAACTAATTTGGCCTCTTCTTTGTTTCAGGAATGATTATAGGTTGAATAGGCTCACTTGGTCCTTCTTCTTCTTCTTCTTCTTGGTTTGTAGGTGCCTTGTCGTGATGCTCTTCTTCTTCAAATAGCGGTACATCTTCATCGGATTCTATTAGTATATCCTTGGATCTTTTATAGGCATGGTTTTCATCAAATATAACATCCTTGCTAACTTTGATTTGTCTTCCTTCCTTGATGTAGATTCTATAAGCCTTTGATAAAAGGCTATAGCCAACGAAGATACCTTTTATACTTGTAGAGTCCAACTTCGTTCAGTTGTCTTTTGGAACAGGGATGTATGCGGGACACCCAAAGATTCAGAGATGATCTACACATGGCTTCCTCCCTATGAATGCTTCTTTCGGTGTCATTATCAAGGATTCTATGAGGACTTCAATTTTGTATATATATTGTTGTCATGGTTGCTTCTCCCCATAGAAATTTTGGTAGATCTTGATCAAATATCAGAGTCCTTATGCATTCTTCAATGGTTCTATTCTTCCTTTCTGCTACTCCATTGACCCAAGCATGAAACCCATGCCTTAATAAGTCATTTTCTTTAACGATAAAATTTATTTTGACATGTACAATTATGAAGACCAACACTATTTACATTCTTCAACACCGCAGAATTTATTTCTAAAGAATTGCAATGTGATTTATTCGATATTAATAAGAAAATTAATAAACTACCAACCAGTTAGAAGAGTAAATTCCAATTACTGCAATTCAAGGAAATTTTCACATTCTTGGGTCCAGTGAACCTCGTTCAACTTATCAAGGAGTTAATTTCATCCACATCATCATCATCAAGGAGTCCATATTATCATCAAGAAATCCACATCATCAAGGAGTCCATATCATCATCAAGAAATCCAAATCACCAAGGAGTCCATATCATCATCAAGAAGTCCACATTGACCTCATCCACATCATCAATAACAATTTTTAAAAAAATAAAAGAAATACAAGATACTTATCTTTTGAGAACATGTCAGTTCCCTCTTAATCTTTAGTCTTCTTGCATTCAACCTGCAAGTCAACCTCATCATCAAGATGTCAAATCTTCTAAGAGCTATGGATTCTTCTTTCTTCTAAGTGGAAGTGATCAATCTATAAGCCCAAGGATTTCTTCTCCGCCGCTTTTTGTCTAGATAAGGTTAACATTTGTTTGGCTAGGGTTTGCAATTTGTATAGCTAGGGATTTGACTTCAAACCAGTTTACAAACCCTAGATGAGTAATGCTTATCTTCATCATTCTCGATTTCGATATTAGCATCCTTGCATTCTTTTTCAACTTCATCATTCTTGAGCATCATGAGGGATCAGACTTAGGTTTTTTATTATAAACCCTAGGGCATTCCTTGTTCAAACCCTTACTAGGGATTTTCCAATTATTTCAATCATCCAAACCCTAGGATTTGCAATTTCAAATCCATCTGCAATAATTTGATTAGACTTTAAGCTTTTGAAGGGGATCATCATCCTCTTATCATGGTATAGCCTTAATATCCCTTATTTATTTCCAATGTCCATGCTTCAGATCACAATGTATCAACTGCATTGCCTTTTGCAATAAATTTCATCATTCAGGTTAAGACTTATTCAATTATTCATGCCAGCATTTTAGAGACATTCGTCTTGAAGAGAGACAAATAGCACCTATAGATTTAACATACCTTTTGGTTATTTTTTGAAATTCCAAAGCAACGTCTTGACACTATTCCTTAGACTTGCAACTTGAAATACTAAGCCACCCATCATTATTTACTGCTCAAAAGGTAGAGGAGCATGCCTATAATAAATTGTTAATTTTAGGCAACAATGGTATGTTCTATGCTTTAGAGCAATTTTACATCGATTTCTTTATTAGCCCAATATTAATATCCAATTTAGCAATCAGATCAACATGATAGTAAAATGCAGATAGAACATAAACATAAACTATAGAAGACAAGCCAAGACAAGAGGACACAAGATGTGGCACTGGCAAGGGACAAACCCCAATGTGGAGAAACCCTTGATCAAATCTTCTTTTAGTCTTCAATAGCTCAACAGAGAGATAGTACAATTCACAAATTCTAATAATTTATAACAGCAGCAAAAGAGCCCTAACCAGAAAAGTCAACACTAGTCAACAGGGCAGATTTGACCCTCAAACATTCAGTCAACTTTGGCCTCCAAACAGCAAGACGAAATAGCCCTCAAGACAGTGGAATTCTGCCTCGTCAAAGTTTGGTCAAACAATCAACCTGTAGTCAACCCTAACCACAATCAACATTGGTCAAACAGTACGGATTACCTCGATTTCTATGCCCATAAATGTGGCATGCCCAAAGGAATTTTACCCAACAAAAACGCAATCAAACAAGTCAACATTGGCTGGTCAATGCTGGTCAAACCCTTCCTGAAATTTGATCAACATTGGTCAACACCCAAAATAGAAAATTGTTGTCCTTTCCTTCGCACGTGTGGAGAGAGAAGTTGTGCAGAAATTCGTACCCAATCAGATGAGGAGAGAGAGATGTGTGAAGATGAGTGATGTCCAAATGAGGATGAGGCATCATGTATTTATAGGCAATCGTTGAGGATGAATAGGCGTGACTGTTAAGCTTCTAAGCCTACATGAATTTGTAGGTCGGCCTCGACAATTTGTCCATAATTTCAAATCTTCATTTGTACATGTCTAAATCGGATGATCTTTAGATCAATCCTACACCTCTCCGAGAGAGGAATCTAATAAAAATATCAGTTGTCATAAATAAGATGACCCATGTGGAGTTTAGCCCTAGTTTCCAATTTTAACACTCCCTCTCAACTAGGGAGAACTCCACCTGCTAATCCATCTGCCAATCTGTACTATTTTTGCCATCCATGCACTGCTCTGCTCTGCTCTACTTAACTATGAAGAAGAATAAGTGATCGAGAATGTATCATACCATTCTCTATTGACCTGAAGTCAGTCCCAATCAAAAGAGAGTGTCTCATACCACTCTTACTGACCCAAAGTCAGTTCCATCAAAAGAGTGTCTCATACCACTCTTACTGACCTGAAGTCAGTTCCCATTGATCCCAGATCAATATCGGACATCCTAGCATAGGGAGTATAATAGTACACGATGCGTCCATCGGTAGTACTATGGTCCCTATCCTCATTTCCCTACACATTGGCCAGATGAGAGGTACTTCCCATGAGTCCCAAACTGCATGGGTAGGATGTCTCGGCAGGAGAAGGATGAACCACTCGTCCTGCTCATATGTCATCAAGGGGTATTACAGGGGAAGGATGAACTACTCACCTTGTACACAGCAAACCACTAGGGGAAGGTTGAACCACCCACCCTATGGTTGCTCACCGCTCCAAGAAGTACCCCAAGCCCCCTGGAGCTCCCAAAGCTCAATGTCCATCTCATACAAGACCCTCATAAGAGGGTCTCTCCACGATTCCAAGTCATTCTCGAAAGGCCAAGAATTTGACCTTCCTCAGGGGCTTTGTCTCAATATCGGCGACTTGCTCATCAGTCCCAATGTGATGGAGCCCTATTACTCCTCGTTATACCATATCCCAGATAAAGTGGTACCTGATATCTATATGCTTGGAGCGATCATGAAACACGAGATTCTCTGATAATCAGATCCCACTCTGGCTCTCGCAGAAGATCACGATGGTATCCAACACATGTCCAAAAAGCTCACTGAAGAGCTTCCTCAACCAAACAGCTTCACAGGAGGTCATTCTAGCAGCTATGTATTCTGCCTCGACGGTGCTCAAGGCAACCGATTTCTGCTTCCTACTCATCCAAGATATCGAAGCAGAACCCAAAGAAAAACAACATCCAAAAGCGCTCTTGCAATCCACCACACTGCCAGCTCAATCAACATCAAAATAACCATGCAGCCTCATATTTCCGGCAGTGTATCTCAATCCATGAGTGATTGTGCCCCGAAGATATCTCAGAAGATTCTTGGCAGCAATCCAATGTATATGATGAGGCTCAACCATGTATTGGCTCAATGTGTTAACTGGAAAACATATGTTCGGACGGAAGTTCACCAATAACATCAATGCTCCTATGAGTTGATGATACTCAAAAGCATTTCCCAATTCAAGTCCAGCAGCACTACCACGTAGCTTCTTAAAGTTATGTTCCATCGGAGTAGTCACAGGCTTGCAGTCCACCATCCCAAATCTTTCCAATATCTTCACAACATATTTTCCTTGAGAGAGGAAATAGTGCATCAGTCCTAGGTCCTTCATCTCAAATTCAGAAGCCAACTCCCTCTTACATTTGTGAATGAGAGGGTTTGCACCTGTCAGAAAGAGGTCGTCCACATAAAGTACTAGAATGAGAGGTTTATCATTTTCAACCTTAAATTAAAGGTTTGGATCGGCTTTACTTCTAGTGAATCCCAACTTCATCAAATAGCTATCGATCCTCTCATACCAAGCCTGAGGTGCTTGCTTCAATCCATAAAGAGCTTTCTTCAACCTGCATACATGAGATTCTTGAACATGTACTTCAAACCCCTCGGGTTGTTCCACATAGACTTCCTCTTTGATTGAACCAAGCAAGAAGGCAGTCTTGACATCCATCTGATGTAGGTTGCATACTTGCGAGGCAGCAAGGGCTATGATCAAGCGGATGGTGGTGTATTGGGCAACAAGTCCAAAGATGTCGTTGTAATCTATACCTTCCTTTTAAGAAAGGCCTTGAGCAACAAAGCGAGCCTTGAACTTTTCTGCACTTCCATCATCTCCATGCTTGATTTTGTAGAGCCACTTAGAAGTGACAATCGATTTGCCCTGGGGTCTAGGGACCACATCCCAGACATCATTCTTCATAATTGACTCGACTTCTTCATTCATAGCATCCTTCCATACTTGTTGCTTCACAGCTTCTTCGAATGATGAAGGCTCATTTTGAATGAGAGTGTTCATGGCGGTCAAATATCCTTGATACATGTTCGGCTTCTTGCTTTCACAGAAAGTCCCCCTTGGTGCAATGTGTCTCTCAGCATCTTCGAGAGCCTCCCTAAGCCATGAGGGTCTACTCTCGAAGGAAGAAGGCTCATGAGGGAGTGGATCAATAGGATCCATAGGTTCATCAACATCAGGCATTGTTTCATCCTCTTTTTCACCCTGATTTCCTGTGCCAGCTTCTTTGTCCTTCCTTAGGATGGGAAGGTTGTTGATCTTCCTAAGGGCCATATCTTCGTCGAAGGTGACATCATGACTTATCTCAACTTCCTTTTGACCAACCACATAAATTCTATATCCATTAGAATTTTCACTATAGCCCACAAAGATTCCTTTCTTCCTAGATCCACCCAATTTGCTTCTTTTATCTTTCGACACATGAAAATATACGGGCCTTTCAAAAATTCTAAAATGAGAGACATCGAGTTTCTTACCAATGAACGTCTTGGACTCCAATGCTTGATGAGAGCATCGGTTTTGAACATACACGGCGGTATTTGCAGCTTCACCCCATAGAAACTTCAGAAGGCCTTGATCATGAAGCACGGCACGGACAACTTCTACAATAGAGTGATTCTTCCTTTCAGCCACACCATTCTGCTCGGGAGTGTATGGCATTGTGGTCTCCCTCTTAATGCCAGCTTCTCTACAATAATCTTGGAATTCATTGGATTCTAACTCGGGCATACCTGTCACCATCTGTCTCACATTAGGTAGGGCCTTGTAATGAAACTGTCACCATTTATCTCACATCGGGTAGGGCCTTATAATGAAGATGGGAGAACCTCCGATGCCATAGTTCAGATTGTAGAGATGTGTTGCAAGACATGGCTCCCAATGGACTTCCTCCAAACTTGATACAAACTATCAACCTTGAACCCAAGAGTAAAAGCATCCTTGAAATTTATTTTCCAAACACGTACCTTTCCATTGAAAAAAGCCACCTTGAATCCTTTATCTCCCATTGCTGAAATGGCCACCAGGTTCTTCTTGAGATCGGGTACATAAAGTACTTCTTGCAAATGAATAGTGTTACCTTGATTCAATTGAAGGGTAACATTCCCTACTCCCTTCACGGGATAGGTGGCATCGTCTCCAAGGATGATCTCCAAGTTTGTCTCCTTTTCTATCAGATTAGGGAGGGCTTCCTTGTATCCGGTGAAGTGCCTTGAGGCACCACTATCAATTAGCCAACTTCCCAAAGTGTCCAGAGGAGAGGCAGCGGAGAAGGACGATATAAGATAGTACTCTTTTTGCTTATTGTTAACAGCATTGGATTCATCATACCTGGAGTTCCTCGATTTCTTGGAGGGTCGACCATTTCCTTGATGTCCCGCATTCCTTTTTCCTTTGCCATTAGACCTGCCATTCCTTTGATCATTGTTGTTGAAGTTGCCCCTGAAGTTGTTATGATAGTCATCATCTCAAGGTGTGTCCCTTTTATTAGGACACACCCTTGCATAGTGACCAAACTAATTGCAAACAAAGCATCTTCCCTTCCTTCCATTTTTGAATCTTGGTCTTCCTTGACTTTGCTTCTTTGAACCTGCATTGTTCTTCCTCTTGGCATGAGTGGAGAATGCAGTGGGGTTGCTTCTATTAGAAGGCATTTCTTGCTCCACCATTCTTGTTTCTTCTTGAATGCATCTCGACATCAATTCTTCAAACCCTAAAATTCGATCATTGTTGAGTATAGTGGTTCTAAATACATACCACTCAGGTGAGAGTCCTCCAAGGGTGGTGAGAGTAAGTTCCTTGTCAGGAATGACTTCTCCAATCGAGAGTAGATCATTCTTGATCTCAGAAATCCTCAAGAAATAGGATTGAATTTCCTCGTCCTTCTTAATATCCTTCAACTTATTCTTGAGAACAAGAATTTGATTATCATTACTAGCCTTGAACATGTCGACCAACCTATCGTATATCTCCTTGGAAATCTTCAATTCGGAGATATAGGCCACCAGATGCTTGTCAATGGAATCCCTGATAACCTTCTTTGCTTTGACTTCAGCCTTATTGTACTTGGTCTTCGCAACAGCCGAAACATTTGAAGGAGGCTCAAGGATTTTACCCTACACATAATCCATCACTTTTGTATCTTCCAAGGTCAAATCAAGAGACATCTTCCATCCATGATAGTCAGATTTATCATGGAGCTTGTCTTCAACAGAGAAGTAGGATGAGGAACCCATTGAGTCTTTTTTCCTTGTCCAACTGTCTTTGGCGATTACTCTTTCACTCTTGCTTGGGCTTTGTCTTCACCTCAGCTCTAATGACATGTTAATTTTAGGCAACAATGGTATGTCCTATGCTTTAGAGCAATTTTAGTTCAATTTCTTTATTAGCCTAATCTCAATATCCAATTTAGCAATCACATCAACATGATAGTAAAATGTAGATAGAACATAAACATAAACAGTAGAAGACAAGCCAAGACAAGAAGACACAAGATGTGGCACCAGCCAGGGACAAACCCCAATGTGGGGAAACCCTTGATCAAATCTTCTTTTAGTCTTCAATAGTTCAACAGAGAGCGATATTACAATTTATAAATTTTGATAATTTATAACAACAGCAAAAGAGCCCTAACCAAAAAAGTCAACGTTCATCAACAGGGCAGATTTGACCCTCAAAGATTCAATCAACTTCAGTCAACTTCGACCTCCAAACAACAAGATGAAATAGCCCTCAAAACAGTTGAATTCTGCCCAATAAAAGTCTGGTCAAACAATCAACCTACGGTCAACCCTAACCACAATCAACGTTGGTCAAACAATACAGATTGCCTTGATTTCTATGCCCAAAAATGCGCCCTGTCCAAATAGAATTTTCCCCAACAAAAACGCAGTCAAACAAGTCAGCGTTGGTCAAACCCTTCTGGAAATTCGATCAACATCCAAAACAAAAAATTGTTGTCCTTCCCTTCGCATGTGTGGTGAGAGAAGCTGCCCAGAAATCCATACCCAATCAAATGAGGAAAGAGAGGTGTGAAGATGAGTGATGTTCAAATGAGAATGAGGCATCATGTATTTATAGGCAAGCATTGCGGATGAATAGACATGATTGTTGGGCTTCTGAGCCTACATCAGTTTGTTGGCCGACCTTCACAATTTGTCCATAATATAAATAAAGCCATATCTTCATTTGTACATGTCAGAATCGGATATCTTTAGATCAATCCTACACCTCTCCGAGAGAGGAATCTAATAAAAATATCAGTTGTCATAAATAAGATGACCCATGTGGAATTTGGCCCTAGTTGCCAATTTTAACATAAATTTTCCAGGTAACAAAGTCTTGAATCTTGGAACTTATAAAGGTCGGTTTTACATCAATTAGGACGACCTTTTTGCAGTGTCAATCCTTTCTTTTATGTATAGAGAGGTCAATCCTTCACAGATTTGGATGTCAACCTTCTTTACAAACCTTCGCTAACCTTAAAAAAGCAAACTTTGTATGCCTCCTATCAAAAAATATGACGCCTCAGGTCTTGCATAAAAGATGTCACAAAGTTCGCATATAAAGAGCCACAGAACTTGCATGAAATGCCATAAGCAGCTCGCAAAATACATCCACAGAGAGGTTTGCATGAACAGGGAATAGGCTCGCATGAACCACAAAAGATATATCCACAGATAGGCTCGCATGAACCACAAAAGATATATCCACAGATAGGCTCGCATGGACATAAAGATGAGCTTACATACCTTAGATGATATTCAATCCTTTATCACAATTGTTCAACCACCGGTTCAAACCTTTATTTACAAGAATTACTACAAGTTCATCTTCTTTCCAAACTTTTGCGACCATCACAGTTCGGACTATTGTATTCACACGAAACTCCTACACTTAACCCTTATACCAGCATACTAATTTGAGGGAACTTGGTCCTCATACCAGACTTATAACAAACCTCTAGACCTTCGCTAGCCAGAGATATACCATATTTCCACATAGTTCAACGAATCCCATACACATAGTTCAATGAATGCCATACACGAAATTCAACAAATGCCATAGAGTTACAATGCATCACAGAATTTGGATAGGCCTAGACTTTCGTTTTCAACAAATTTTCGCTTATCGTAGGGACCATAAGGTCACATACCACTGAGAACTTGGATCAATTTGCATACCTTGGTCACACTTCAAAGAACAAGGCTCGGGCCTCTTCTACATGTACTTCGCATCATTCCATTGTGCCGCAGAACAACAGAGAAGATGTGTCTCAAATAGCTTGCATGACATAGAGAATAAGATGCCATAGCAGCTTACATAACAGAGCCACAAGAACTTGCATAACAAAGATATAATATTTGTCTTAGAGATCACAAATTTCCACAGAAAACCTTCACATGACATGCCATAGAGAAGCTCGCATACCATAGATAATATACGGTCCTTTGTAATATACAGATTTGGACACAAAAGTCATCACATGTTCAAAGCTCTTACTCAGATGGTCCTTCTTCCATAGACTTGCATTTCCACATAGATTCATTTCTGAGATTAGACTTGGTCATCATCGGGATTCTTTAATTTGGCTTCTCCAAGTGTCTCGACCCTAATCTTAGATATGAGCCACAGAGAAGCTCGCTTGTCACTAAGATAAGTGCCCTATACCGAATGGATGAGGGAGCTCGAATCCTGGTTCTCACACTTGAATTTTGGTCTATCAATGAGATATCACAAAGGGCCTCGGTCCATATCTTCTACAATTGTCAACTTTGTAGAGTTGTATTCATCAATTGTACATGAGGCAATCCACAAAGTAATACACAATAACCTTTACTCATCAATCAGATTGCCTTCACAGAACTTTGGGCAAAATTACATTCAAGAGAAGGCTTGAATAATGGTTAGAATGTCAACTTCGGAACTCTTTCACAGGGGCAAAAGACCTCAGATTCCTTAGATATTTTGATCACCATTCACAGAGCTCGGATCATATCAATGTAAACTCGAATCTCATATAGACTCGGACTTGATACCTTATACAAGCTCTTGGCCTAGAATCTTGCGAGGGTAAACATCCTTCTTTACAGAAGAATTCGGCTACTCCACAAGGGTAACTTGACCTCCTTTTAGATTGCTCTTTGATCTTCCTATGCTCTAATACTATGTTGATATTTCTAGCGCACAAGCTAGAATAAATTTTCTTCAATATTATAACTACTTCCAATGATCAGTTAGCATTAATTCCACATAGCATTCATTCAATATCATTAAGCAGTTATACATGAGAAAATATCAACCATTAAACATGAAAGAGTAGTAGAAAATAACCATGAGACAATGAAACAAGAGACACGGAAATTAGGCCTGTCGCAGCAAAACCCACAAGGAGAAAACCCAAAAATCTTTCCTTATGAGAGAGAGAGTTCAAGATTCATCAATTCATCACAAACAACCATATCAAAATAATAGCCAAACCAATAACCAAGAAAAAAATCAAGTACAAAGCCTCCCTTCTGAAATTTGACCCTCGTTTTCTCCATATGCCTTCACTGGATCAGAGATAACTAAGACAAATCGATGTCCAAATGAGGAGAATTGATCTCCTATTTATAGCCTTTCAAGGGGGGTTGAATGGGTACCTCCAAGGAGCCCAACCAACTTTAATAATAGGAAGGTCATCTTGATCAATTTTAGGAGGCAAAATAAAAATTCAAATTTTCCAATTTCTTCATGATGGAAATATCGACCATGGTTACCATATTTCCAACACAAACTCCCCCCTAGACAAAGGCTTGATGAGAATGTCCATAATCTGCTCATCTCTAGATATGTATTGGAGCTTCATTACTCCCTTCTACACCATGTCTCAGATGAAGTGAAATCTGATCTCAATGTGCTTCAACCTATCACGAAATATTGGATTCTCTAAAAGTTTAACACGGCTTTGATTATCACAATATATTAAGGTCGTCTTTAACTCCTGATCAAATAGCCCTGCAAGTAGCTAACAAAGCCATGTTGCTTCCTGACTTGCGGCACTCGCTGCGATATACTCTTCTTCTATTGTACTAAGTGCGACAAAAGTTTGCTTCGCGTTAAACCAATATATCATAGTTGATCCCAAGCTAAAGCAGCAACCTTAGGTGCTCTTTCTATCCATTGCACTCCTGGCCCAATCAAAATTAGCATATCCCTGCAGCCTCACTTCACCACCTAAGACATATCTCAAACCATATCCAATTGTACCATGCAAGTACCTCTACACCTGCTTCATTGTAACCCAACATGTATGCCTCGATTCAACCATAAACAAGCTCAAGGTGTTCACGGCAAAGCAAATATTTGGCCAAGTGTTCACTAGGTACATTAAGGATCCAATCAACTACCTATACATAGTGGAATCCACCAAATCTGAATCTAAAGCGAAATCACTCAACTTCTTCAAATTAGTCACCATAGGTATAGCCATGGACTTGCAATCCATCATACTGAATCTCCTCAAGCTCTTAATTATGTAATTCCCCTGTCCAAGGAAGATCTCATTCGGCCTCTGTCGCACCTCATCCAAAGAAATAATGCATCAAGCCAAGATCCTTCCTCTCAAACTCCAAAGCCAGCTCCCACTTACACCTGACAGTGAGTTTCTCTGCCCCAATGAGGAACATGTCATCAACATATAGCACCAATATCAAAGGATCGCCATCAAGAACCATGAAGTAAAATTCAGGATCCACATCACTCTTAGTGAAGCCCAAACTCATCAAGTATCTATTAATCCTGGAATACCATGTCATGGGTGTCTGCTTGAGTCTGTACAAAGCCTTATTCAACTTGCAAACATGGGACTCCTTCCCATGTACCCCAAAGCCTTGAGGTTGTTCTATGTACGCTTCCTCCTCAATCACACCATTAAGAAATGTAGATCTTGTAGGCCTTCAAAGTCTCATTGTATTCCACAAAGGTACCATTCTTTCCAAAAAGTTCTAACTTCTTCCTCTTCTCCTTGGGCACGTGGATGTATAGTATATATTAGACAACCAAAGATCCTCAAATGACTGACCTTTGGCTTCACTCCCATGATTGCCTCCTTAGGACTCTTGTCCTCCAATATCCGATGAGGACTCCTGTTCTAAACATAAACTCTTGTGTTGGATGCCTCTGCCCATAAGAACATGGGTAAATCCTGATCATGAATCATCACCTTGACAACTTCCACAAATGGACCTGTTCTTCCTTTCTGCAACCCCGCTCTCCTAAGAGTTGTAAGGAACTATCCACTCCCTCTTGATCCCCGCCTCCTTGCATAAATCAGTGAAGTCCGTGGAAGTATACTCTCCTCCATTATTTGACCTCAAAACCTTGATCATCTTCCTTGTCAAGTTCTCCACCTGAGCCCTGAACTCCTGGAACCTATTGAAGACTTCATCCTTGGTCTTCATGAAGTAGATCCATGTCTTCTGGGAAAAATCATCGATAATTGTGACATAGTACAAGAAACCACCCAAGGATTGTTGAATTTCCACGACCTTGGATCTAGGTTAGAGTCTTAAAATCATTGACACTACCAAACTAAGAATCTCAACCATAAATTACTATGCACAACGGAAAATATAAAGCAATAAATCACACATGCACAAATATACACAGTTTTTAACAAATTGTTCAATAATGTACAACCCCAATCTCCGTTATATTAAATCAAATCTAAATAATACAACAGTCTATGGTATACAAGATACAATGACAAACTTCGTTGCAGCTTTTATGTTGTATCTTGTCCTATCGATCCTTTTCTTCCGTACTGTTCACTAGTAGTGCCTTAGTCCATCAAGGCCACTACACATTGAGACTCTAGGAGGGCTACCACCTAACACTGGTACATGTCACTTCTGCTGC
The DNA here is from genome assembly GCA_000404065.3 of Pinus taeda. Taxonomy (NCBI): domain Eukaryota; kingdom Viridiplantae; phylum Streptophyta; class Pinopsida; order Pinales; family Pinaceae; genus Pinus; species Pinus taeda. The sequence goes on along the minus strand of APFE031371640.1, from coordinate 228,021 downwards.
ATGTACACAGGCTCATAAATTTGCTCTCTAGGTTGGCCAATTCCTAGGTTCCAATCTACCTTCTAGTAGCCTCTTTTATCCATCAAAGAGCTACTCATAAGGCTACAAACTTCACCCAATCTTCAACTATAGTTGTCACTTCAAGACTGCTAGTCTAGGGCTACTATGGACATCCACACGCTGCCCTCCAACAGTCCAAAGATGCCCAATACTACATTGTCGGTTCTGCTCCTACGATGGACAATTCGACAACATGGATGGTCCTCCACACGACACCAACAAGCTGCAACAACAACTGATCCAAACTGGTCAACTTCTTTGACCCAACACACATCAATCTTGGCTCCAAATTTGTTGTCCCATGCTGCCCTTCACTATCCCTGGTTAGGGCATCTTTTGCAGGCTGCAACAGCCCTTAACCAATCCCTCAACAGCCCTTAATAGCCTCCAAAAATCTGCGGCATACCCTTAGGAGACCCCTCCTCTACCACGTTGTTGTCATAGGCATACACCAGCCTCTTAAACCTCCCTTTGCACACCTAGATGTGGTATTAGGGCCTACGGCCTAGCATACAGTAATCCTGTAGCAAACGGACAGCATCTTTGGTAGCTTTTGTCCCTATATGTTGCCCCAAAATAGACTTGCCATTCTCCTTACCTAGCTCGGCCTCCCTACAAGTGTGAACAGACCCCAAAACAGCCTCCAAAAGGCTCCTATGCTGCCTCTTTTCCACGTTGTCTTGTCTTCTATCTGCAGCCCAATCAAGGTAATAAATCTGAATTCTCTCATGTGTGTTGCACAAGTGGATGCCTTAATGACTCCAATTCACCCTTTATTTATACACCAATAAAGGGGCTCCACAAATTCATGAAGAGACACATCTATTGGACAATTTTACTTCAAGCCTACATGACTTGAATACAAATAATTATTTGTCAACTTCAAAAATTCATTTCTCCACTTCTACAACTCGGAATTTGACGATTCTCGAAGCGTTGGATTCTCCTTTCTGCCCTCTATCGTCTCATGCCATCACATGTAGAAATGTGCTTTGGGAATTGCCTCAAACATGATTGGAGGCAAAACCCCATCCTTGGGTTCCAAGCCCACAAGTGACCCTTGTGGTGCTTTGCCCACCAAACCCTGAACCCTAGGGCTTGGAGTACCTCCCAAGCTACAAAAATCAACACTCCCTCTTAGCGAGGGAGGCACTTCCAAGACTAGGAAGTATCTCATCATCATCATCATTGCTTGCAAAACTTGCCCAACTCCTAGCACTCACAATTGCAGCAATCCCTATGCGATGAACTACACCCTTCTCGGAAGTGTCGATGTCATTGTTGGAAGCACCCTGCTTCTTCCTCTTACCCTATAACTTTTTCCACTCTCTCCACGATTCCTTCTTGGTAGTTGTAGGAGCACCCTTGTTCTCTACTGACCAAGCACTCTTCTTGGCCTACCAAGCCTCCCTCTGAATATGCAAGCTCCCTCTAGAACTCGACTCCCTCTAAGCCTTTGAAACCTGGACCTTCTTCCCGAGAAAGTGTACATTCTTCTCGAGAACTTGTACGTTCCCCTCTGAAGCCTACACCTGCACCTACACCTACTCCTGGTTCTCTGGAACCTGCACCTGCTACACCTACTTCTTTCCATGATCCACAGGCTTGCCCGTCAACCTGTATAGACCATGCTCTCTAACTCTGAGTACAATCCCATCGGACTTAAAGCCTCTGCCACTGAGTCTTGCCTTCTCATCCTAGAACAAGACCTCAAACCCCTTCCTCTCGATCATTGAGACGGAAATCACGATCTATCTGAGTCCTGTTACAAACAGTACATCCTGGACCCGCATCACACATCTTGTCTCCATCCTGAATGGCACAATTCCCAATCCTCGGATCTCCAACTAACTCTTGTTGCCCAACACCATGTGCAACTTCGAGTCCCATTCAGCTAGAGTCTCAAAAACCTCATGTGACCCTGTCATAGGCTTCGCTGCACCACTGTCCACATACCATCCATCCTCATTGACGAAACCATGCGAGAAATGAGAAATCATAGGAAAGTCCTCCTCTTCCAATCCCCTGGTGAGATCATCTATCTCAGCTGAAGTGGCAACACCGGCGGCCTACTTTACTTTCCTCTTCTCATCATCTCCCTTCTTCTTCATCAAACATCTTGACGAATAATGACCCATCTCGCCATAGTTGAAACACTTGACTTTACTCAAGTCCTTCTTTTGCTTACCCTTCATTCGCGCTGCAAGTGCCACATCATCATCGAAAGACTTCTTCTTTGGATGAAGATCTTCGTCTCGCAACTTTTCCTTAATGAAGTCATCCCGCAGCCTATCCCAGTCTACCAGCTTCTAGTTGGCAACAATCCCTTTGATGAAGGGCTTCCATTCCTCACTGAACCCTTTCAAGGCAATCCTTACATATCTCCATCTGAGATAGTCATACCGATGGCAGCAAGCTCATCTTTGACCTATGACAATCTCGTCAAATACGAGGTCACGCTTTCACCCTTTATCATCTTGTGGACTTCAACTTATCCTCCAATACCAGTACCTGGTTCTCATTCTTATTCTGAAACAAATTTTAAAGAGCCATCCACATTTCATGTGCATTGTTCTTCCCGGACAAATGAGGTATTAAGAAATCCTTCACACCATCTAGGATGATCAATCTCAGCCTCGCATCCAAATCTTCAAATACTTCCAGCTCCTTAGTGTCAGTTGGCTTCTTGATCTCTTTTTTGACGAACTCCCAGATCTTGTTGACCTGCAATACCAACTTGATCATTTCCTTCCAAGGACAATAGTTGGACAACCCCTCCAACCTGTCCTCATACCAAAGACCTGCCTGCAACTTTGACATTGTTGTGAGCCCTTCACTTACAATGTGGCAAACTCCCTTTCACATTGTACTTCATTGTGCACAACTCTGATTTACTTACTTCCAAAGTAGCTCAGACACACTCTGATACCATGTTGAATTTCCATGACCTTGGACTATAGTTGGACAACCCCTCCAACCTGTCCTCATACCAAAGACCTGCCTGCAACTTTGACATTGTTGTGAGCCCTTCACTTACAATGTGGCAAACTCCCTTTCACATTGTACTTCATTGTGCACAACTTTGATTTACTTACTTCCAAAGTAGCTCAGACACACTCTGATACCATGTTGAATTTCCACGACCTTGGATCTAGGTTAGAGTCTTAAAATCACTGACGCTACCAAACCCATAAATTACTTAGCACAACGGAAAATATAAAGCAGTAAATCACACATGCACAAATATACACAGTTTTTAACAAATTGTACAATAATGTACAACCCCAATCTTCATTATATTAAACCAAATCTAAATAATGCAGCAGTCTATGGTATACAAGATACAATGACAAACTTCACTGCAGCTTTTATGTCGTATCTTGTCATGTCGATCCTTTGCTTCCGTACTGCTCACAAGTAGTGCCTTAGCCCATCAAGGCCAAATACACATCGAGACTCCAGGAGGGCTACCACCTAACACTGTTGCATGTCACTTTTGTTGCATGTACACGGTCTCATAAATCTGCTCTCTAGGTTGACCAATTCCCGAGCTCCAATCTACCTTCTACTAGCCTCTTTCGTCCATCAAAGAGCTACTCATAAGGCTGCAAACTTCACCCAATCTTTAGCGATCTTTATCACTTCAAGACTACTAGTCTAGGGCTACTTTGGACATCCACATGCTACCCTCCAACAGTGCAAAGATGCCCAATACTACACTGTCGATTATGCTCCTAAGATGGACACTTCGACACCACGGAAGGTGCTCCACACAGCACCAACAGGTTGCAACAACAACTAATCCAAATTGGTCAACTTCTCTAATCCAACACACATCAATCTTGGCTCCAAGTCTATTGTCCCACACTGCCCTTGATTGTCCCTGGTTAGGGTATCTTTTGCAGGTTGCAACAACCCTTAACCAATTCCTGAACAACCCTTAACGGCCTCCAAAAAGTTGTGGCATACCCTTAGGAGACCTCTCATCTACCACATTGTTGTCATAGGCATACACCAGCCCCTTAAACCTCCCTTCGCACATCTAGCTGTGGTGCTATGGCCTACAGCCTAGTACACAGCAATCCTATAGCAAACGGCCAACGTTTTTGGTAGCTTTTGTCCCTAAACAGTGCCCCAAAACAAACTTGCCCTTCTCCTTACCTAACTCAGCCTCCCTACAAGTATGAAGAGACCCCAAAACAACATCCAAAAGGCTCCTACGCCGCCTCTTTTCCTTGTTGTTCTGTCTTCTATTTGCACCCAATCAAGGTAAGAAATATGAATTCTCTCTTGCGTACGTTGCACAAGTGAATGCCTTAATGACTCCAATTCACCCTTTATTTATACACCAATAAAGGGGCTCCACGAATTCATGAAGAGATACATTTATTAGACAAGTTTACTTCAAGCCTACATGACTTGAATACCAATAATTATTTGTCAACTTCAAAAATTCATTTCTCCACTTCTACAACTCAGAATTCGACGATTCTCGAAGCATTGGATTCTCCTTTACGCCCTTTATCATCTCATGCCATCACATGTAGAAATGTGCTTCCAAAATTGCCTCAAACACGATTGGGTGCAAAACCCCATCCTTGGATTCCAAGCCCACAAGTGACCCTTGTGGTGCTTTGCCCTCCAAACCCTGAAACCTAGGGCTTGGAGTACCTCCCAAGCTACACAAATCAACAAAGATGATACTGTCATTGGTTTGCATACATCTGAATGCACTAGATCCAAGATCCCCTTGGGCCTATTATCACTGCTCGGAAAAGATCCCTTCGAATTATTGCCAAGCGCATAACCCTTGCAAACACCCTCATGCTCTACCTAGAACTCTAGAAAACCTGTAACCTATTGAAATTGTAACTAGTGTAGGTCTTCATAATGTAATGTAATTTTGTTGTTGGCATATTTATTATATTCATTATTATTATATTTTATTTTTGCTCAAAGCATGTTCTTCATGCTCAAAGAGTCAAAAAGAAAATAATTTATTATGAGTAAAAAGAATTTGTATTTGAGTCATGTCCCATTTGGAAATTGAAAGAAAAGAAATCGAATTTCATTTTGAGTCAAAGAGTCAACAGAAAGACCAAGTCGGCCCTCCTTGGACAAGTTAGCCTATGTGGCGCCTATTCAACCCTCTTGGACAGCTATATATAAGAATCAATTCGACCTCTTGGAAGACCATTCAGTTCATCACATCATACATTGATTTTTGCACCTAATTGAGAAGGAAAAAAGCCGAAGTCAAAGGAGAAGAGTAGAAAGTCAAAGAAGAGAGAAAATTGAGTTTTTTGCCTTGTTTTTTATCACACATTCAAAAAATTTGTGCCATCTCTGAGGTAATTACAAGGCCAAAATTCAGCCTCTAATGCATGACTGAAAATTCTGTGATTTTGACCAAATTTCAGGAAATTTGACAGGCGTTGACTTTTGTTAAATTTGACTTGTTGGAGGAGACTTGGAGGAGGGTTGACTTGGAACCTTTGTGACAGTTTGGTCTTGGTCTTGGTCTTGGATATCTCATTTTGATCTGATTCTATAAAAAGAGGATTGTTGGGTTTTCCCCCTCGTGGGGTTTTGCCCTGGCTTGGAGCCTAAATCTTAGTGTCTCTTGTTTCTTTGTGATCTTTATATTTTTGCACATTTGTATAATTGTTTGATGAAGAAGACATAATAAGTAATAAAAAAACCAGCTAACATTCACAAGTAATTATCAAGAGAAATCAAGAATCATCTCTATTACACTTGGTCTCAACATAACCATCCTCCTCAAAGCTAGTAAAGCCTTGTAGTGCAAGTGAGCAAATCTTCGATGCCATAACTCACATATGTTGATACTGTCATGTACCAATCCCTAGGTTGGACGTCTTAACAATCTGTACAGTCCTCCCTCTCGAACACCAATCACTGTTGTTAAGTCTATGCTTGAACCTTTAGGCCATACAAGAACCTGACCATCTACAAATGCAACTATCTAACCTCTATCCTCCAATGTTGGAATAGAGAGCAGGTTCTTCTTCAACTCAACAACATGTGGAATCAAGTGGTTCTTGATGGAATCTATCAAGATCCTCTTAGCCTTTGCTTCATTCTTCTTATGTCTGGCTTTATCCTCAGCATCTATTGGTTCTTAGACAATTTTCGTCACATTATTTTGAATATCATTTTCTTCCAAGACAAGAAGTATCCTAGTCTTCCAAGACCTAAAATTTGTAGCACCATCCAGATTCCAAAGTGCCTTCTACTCTGAGACTGGGCACCATCCTAACAAGGGATCTGAAGTCTGAAAAAGTTGTTGGATACTGTAATCTGAGGTTGAAATCAATGGCTGATCTTTCAACAAAGCTCCGATACCATGTTGAAATTCAATGGCAAGTGCAGTAGAATACAATTTTATGCCTGATAATTACTTCCTAATGATTTTCAAACAGTGTTTTTTATGCCACTGTTATCATTGAATAATTATACTAAAAAATTCTCAACAGTAAATACAGCGGAACAGCATTGTCGAAAGACAACCATTCACAATAAACACAAAAAAAAATCACCTGAGAAACCCAACCTTTGGAGAAAACCCAGCAATCTTTTCTAGAGGAGAAATCGTCTTTCAGCAAGGTTTACAAATCAGAAAATGTCTAGAATTTTGTGCCAATTTACAAGTTTAAATACCAGTCAAACTTGGTCAAATTGTTGCTTCGTCAATGATGGTCAAACCACTCAAAAAAATCAAAAGTCAACATTGATCAACGGCCTAGTCAAACTGCCCTATGATCAACTCTTGGCCCTGCAGTCTGCGGTCAACAGTTCACACATGTGACTGCGGTCACAACCCTTGCACGTGCAGCCTTTGTTGCGATCAAATCTCGATCAAACCACCCTAGTCAACGCTAGTCAAAGCTCAATCAACTTCACCCAATGCAGCCTACTCAACTCATCCCTATCTAACACCTGTGGCTAGTCAAGTTGTTGGTCAAACTTGTCATTTTCTCACACATACGGCCTCCAAGAGATATTGAAAGATGAAGAACATATTTCTCGTTTAGTTGAAATTCCTCCTCCACTAGAAAAGATCAATGAGAAGATGAATAAATTTCTCCTTTCACTGAAATTTCTCCTCCACTAGAAAAGATAAATGAGATTGTTATGTTGATGATTTGTCTCTCACATGCAATCTATTTATATGGAGCTCTAATGTTGAGTAGAGACCCATCAAGGTGGCTTCTCATCACAAGAAACCCCTTCATGAATGGAGCCTACATCACAACACAACATTAGACTAGAATTGTTTACACCATTGTTGGGTGAAAAACCCCAATCAATAAACAATTTAAACCTGTTCTATAAAAAATAGATCACTTCATCGCGAAACACAATGTGAACATCGTGGGCCATTCACCCTCAACCAAATCGGCATGGCCCCATAGGTGAATGTATCAATCTCCCCTAGTCAAATCAGCACGACCCTAGGAAAAAGTCTTCCCCTAAGCCATTTACCCCTAGCCAAATCAACATGTCCCAATGGGTAAATGTATCATTCCCCCACTAGTCAAATCAGCATGACCCTGTGGGAGCCAATGCTGAAAAAACATCAACACCATGATGGATTTCAACATAATACAATAGTAGGGATATAGTGAAGTATTAAAAGGAATTCTCTTTACATGAAGTTTTAAATGAAAAAGAAAAAAGAGCAATTGTAGCTTCCACTTATTTATGATATATAGTTGAAAATGTTTTAAATATACAACAAAGAATGGGCTCTTCTTCTTCTTTTTCTTGTTAACATTGCTTGTCATGGAGGCCAGTGTTCCAACATAAAGCTATATACCTCATCCTAAATTGAGCTAGTTTCTTCATCTTTGTTGGCTTGAAAAACAGGCAAACTTTCATGATGTCACCTTGGTATTTCCTTCCACTACTCTTTTAGAACACACTCAGAAGGTTTGATTAGATCAAGATGTCTTATGTCAGGCATGGTAAAATTCCTGCCTGTTGCTCAGCTAGTGATTCTCCCAGTGATGGAGCAGCAGAAAAGACAATAGAGAGGCATGATTTGCCTCTCTTACAGCACTAATGAACAGGTTTAACGAAGGCACAGTAGACAGAGTTAGAGACTACTGTTTGGTAGAGGGCACACGCATGTTGGAGTCAAGCATGTGCCACCTTCAGTGAGATCCAGCTTACTACTGTTCCGAATTTAGCAAGTTCTAGTTCAATTCACTTATGTTTCTAAGTTCAGTTTGACTTTTCCTGAATTAGAGAGATAGGGCACAGATCGGAAGGAAAGGGTGAAGGTGAGGTGCATCTGTAGCCTACTCCAGTTTAGGTGCAGTTCCCTAGGAGGCCAGTGCATGCATGTATGCATGCAGGCTAGCCACTCTAACCTAGCCACTTAGGGTTACAATATTTTTAGTGTACAACCGTAGCCTCCCCTATAAAAGAGAGGCAGGGTCTTTATTGCTATTCATTCACTTCAGTAGAATGCAGTGAACTAGTTTCCTGAGATTTCCTGTTGCAGATTTCATTTCAGAATTGATGAGAAAGCAGTTGTTTGACAGTCCATTTAATATTTGCTGTTATATATTTTCAGTTTGATGTGCTTCAGTTTTCTGTTGATCCTATGTAAGTAGTTCAGGTCAGATTGAAAGGACTGTTACTATGTGCTGAGAATTTCAGCAAGGTAGCTAATGGACTTTCACTATTGTATAGCTTCCTTCAAAAATCCAAGACACACGAGTTACACCTGAACTTCTGGCTGCCCCTTTTATTTTTAGTTCTAACTCAACCAAGGTCGCAAATTGCACCAATGGTCTTTTTAGTTAAATTCACTAATTCTTGGAGAGGAAGTAGCTGCATGGATGTCTGGACAGTTCAGAACAACTATGCCCTGTCCCAATTTTGAATTTTCAACTTTCAAGCTAGACATCATTGGATATAAGTTGGGTTGTTTTTTCTTCATTTTGATGACACACAATGCTTCCCCACTACCTTCTTCTGCTCTATATATAGTTATTTTTCAAACTTTCCTTTACATTGTACAATTCATAATCAGGTTGCTCTTTTCTTTACTGATGCATAAATCATTTTCTGCACTACTGACAAGTTTCCTCATGCACAAATCAAACTTCAGCGGTGCTTTCACAAAAACAGGTATGTTTACCTCAATCCAACATGCTATTTTTAAAGTGGACTTTAAGTAAAAGCATTTTTACCAATACAACAAGATCAGGTTAGCAGCTAGTTTAGGTAATGTTCTTCTGTTTTCTTAAGAAGGAACGAAAGAATAAATGCGGTAGAAACTGGTTAAAAACTACTGAAACTTCTGTGAAAGTCACTAAGCAGTTTACAAGCTGAAAACTACATAGAAGGTTGAACGTTGTCCTGTAAATATCTCAGCTACAGTTTGCAAGTCGTGGGTGCTTTCATGCCTGGGAGTGATGTTGGCCAGCTGCCAGAAACTGTTTCTGGGATATATAGGTTACAATCATCTGCGAGCATTAATCTAACTTATAAGTGTATGTAACCATCACGTAGTTGCAGACAGGAAGTTAATATTTGCAAACTCTTGGGGGTTTGTGTGTATTTGATGTGTATTAGGTGATTATCCATAATTGAGAGAATGATTCTGAACCTTGCAAAATTAATGGCACTATTCAAGGCCAGGCTCATGAGCTGCCGCTTCAAATTTGTGTACTTAGCTTGCGAATTAAAGAACCGAAGATTCCCCATGCAGGCTTGTGTTACTTAAGCTACAATGATTGTCCTTATATGAGATTCTCTCGGATCATTGCCATTGGAAATTCAACGCAGAACATGTCATATTCTTGCATTAGAGACTAAGGCTTAAAAAATGTCTTTTGATATTGGCCAGATAATATTATGCATTCCACATCCTGCTTCAATCCAATTGCACAAACGGATAGACTCAAAGAATGTACAATAACTAAAGCCTGAACAATGTACAATGACGGAAAATAAAAAAGAATTGAAAGCTAAAGAAAGCATCTCTTAAAACAAAACACATGCATTACAAAAATGGTTCTTACCTTCAATTTGAGTGTATCTGAAGAAGTCCTGAACAGAAAAAAGCTTCTTCTTATCTGGGTAATCATGAGAAGATCTTCCAATTTGAGGTACAAGCTCAATAAGTTCTGTCAATGAGACTGCAGACAGTATGGACCTCACTTTCTCGACATTCGTTACTGATAGATTAAATATCTCAGTCGTAAGTTTCTGTGCACGATTGCTTTCAGCTTCATTAGTTGTAATCACCTGGCCTCTGGTGTCTTCTTTGGCAGAGGAATCCGGTAATAAATCTGGCGTTCCTCCCATCCTTGCAAACTTTAAATTAGCTAAAAAGGAATTGTCATCTCGTGTATCTCCTTTCAAAATGGTTTGTAAATAACCCATGTCCTTAAAAACCGGTAGCAGAAAAAACTTGTGACTTTTATTCATGGCAGAAGACTGTTCTGGTTCAGTTCTAACATCGGTACCACTGTTATCTCTCTGATCGTTTATCTTGGCATGCTTCTGATCCAGCTTTAGCTGAATCTGAAGACAGTATTCCAACAAGAGGTTTAAAAACAGTTCAAATGACAAACCCTCTGCCTTCTTGGTAGAGTTTACTTTTTCTCCTTTAATTGTGAAGTTGCCATCGATATGTCGCATCGCATTCTTAAAAGAAAATTCATTTGCCAATAACTGGAAGGATGATTGCGGACATGTTTTTTCGGCAAATTCAGTATCCATATCTCTTTCTTCCATCGTATTGCAACCAGCACTAGTAGTATCATAAGTATGCCTTCCAAAGCACTTCTTTACAGATCTAAAATGGTTTGGAATGGCTTGCAAGAAACTTCCCAAAAGAAGAGTTTGTGTTATAACAGTTAGAAAACAATTCGTGCAGGGCTTCTCTTCATCAACCAAAGGGCTCTGAGCTTGGGAAATGTCAATATCTGTTTGCGAAAAATCATTTTGAGACGATTCTGTTTTCGGAGGCTTACCAGCATTGTAGAAGATGTTACCCCAAACAACCTTGAGTGGAAATTTCAGAAATGAAGCTTTCTTTGATTCTTCCACGGAGCACAGGATATCCTTAGACATATCAGATATTTTCCTCTTGACCTTGAAACCATCCATTTTCTTCTCCTTCCGATGGGCTTTCCGCTTTGGCATCAAAAAGTTTAATTCTATATCTTTTGCTGCCCCTCGAATCGCCGATTCGAGCCCCCCTGGCGACAGAGCGCCTTTTACCGCATACACAGAAGAGAGAAAATGCTCTACAGGGGAGCTCGAATTTCCAGTGTTCGGGTGGGAGTCATAGACCGCCAGGTCTGGACGCAAAACCGGCAACCCCATGCCAGAAACCAGCCCTAAAAGCTTGTTAATCAAAATAGAGATGCCACTGAAAATTTAGGCACACTCTTAACTTAACACAACCTACTTGACCTTTTCGAGCTGAAGCTGTTACTCGCAACTAACCAAAACCGTTCGCCCAAATTCAATCTGCAGAACCCAAAACTCAGAAAAATACCAATCTACTTCCCGCTTCTGATATTCTGCCTATAAAGTAACAAAATTAACCTAGATCGTACTGGAATTTTGACATTTGTACAAGTCCATGAGAATCCAACGACCGACTACAATAAAGCAAACCTCCAAAACGAACACGGTCTGTATGCAAATGTAATAAATAGCAATCATCCAGCATCCATTAGATGAACTGACAGAAGTTGAATGAATATCTACCAATCGGTTTCCATTTGCTTTACGAATTGACACCAGATTTTCAAAAAAGCTGGATTTTCTTCAGCTTCCGTCAACCTCCAATGAAAGTTTCCCCGTAAATGCATACCTCATCCACTACGAATCCCGGCTATGCTGCCGCCATTTTCATCTATTATCTCTGGTAGATATTGTGGAATGTCGCCAAATGTGAACGATTTTCGAGGGTTTGTGCAAGCATCTCTGCAACCTTTGGGAGAAGACAGTAATCAACTTTTATTAAATTGGAAAAATAATAAAATATATATAGAGATTATGAAGACTGTATACAACACCACACCAACAAACAGAAAGCATGTGTAAATAATTTTATTAAAATTAGCACGAGATATCACCACATTCGTGTTAATCGTACCCCCCATTTTGTGGCTTACAACAAAACAGAACAAAATAGAGCTTTGTTCTCGCCTCTTTGGAACATGAAAAGCCTTTCCTCGAATATTCTCCTTTTTTTCCTAACAGTGCAGTGAAAAGAGTATTTTGACTTAAAACTGTATTTTTTACTTATAAAGATAAATCTATTATTAATATTTTATAGATTATAAATTATGTATGTAGTTGAAGGTAGTATTTGATTTTATATATGAAAATGAAATATATATTAGGCAATATTACATCAATTTTATATATAATTTCGTATAACTTTAAAGATATTAATTAGGTGTGGAGGGGAGGGAAGTTGTATGAGTTTGAGGAAATTTGAGTAGTGAAATATTCATGGGCTAGGATGCATGACAAATAACTAGACAGAAGCATATGCACTTCTTTAAGGGATACAATTGGTGAGAGAAAATCAAATAATCTTGTTAAACGTGTAGGGAGACTCTTTACTCCTCATTCAACATTTAGTGCAAGGCTCATCTCTGAAGGCCAAAATGTCAGAAAGCATCCTACGAAGAATCAGGAAGATTGTAGAAGGCATCTCATTCATAGAATGTTAGAAATCATTCTTAGAAGAATCAGGAAGATTGTAGAAGGCATCTCATTTATAGAATGTTAGAAAGCATTCTTAGAAGAATCAGGAAGATTGTAGAAGGCATCTCATTCATAGAATATTATTATGTCCTTAAGGGGCTTAACAAAACAACCGACAGTTGTGCCAATGAAGGCTACAAGCTAAGTTTGGGGGAGTTAAAACATAAATGGACTTCACATACCTATTAGCATTTTGTAATCAAGATGAGTATTGGAGGTTTTGTTCTCTCTAAGATTTGTAACTAATCAGGAAATTATGATGCGTACATTTTGCCTTTTGGGAGGTTTGTTTGGTAATGCTTATAGCTACAACACCCCGACTTTTGTTTTAAAATATATAGTCTCTCTAAAAGACCTTGAAACTCTCAAAGGTAAAAGGGCCCGAAAGAAAAATCGAAGACACAACTATCTATTTCCTGATATATCTGTTGCAATCAAGACGCAGACTTGCAACTTAATACAATATTCTTATTTATGTTAAAATATATATAAGATGTTCATTTGTTATTTATTATTTAGGTTGGGATTATTGTTGAATATTTAATTATTTTAATTAACTGAGAATAAATAAAAGGAAATAAGTTAATAATGCATGACTAATGAGTGTATACCCTTTTACCCTGGATCTGCGTGGCTCCTTGCAAACTGGGCCTTGTCAGATCAGGCATGCAAGTAATCACTCTCGTCATGATTAGAGGCTTCAAGTGGCAATCATGCATCATTGTCTCTCTCTGGGTGTTGGTTGCTTGAGTTATGACTGCCTATCAGGTTCATTCCTCCTGCATTTACTTTGGGATTAGGCTCACTATTGCCCTGTTATGCCAATTAATGCACACACCTCAGTCACGCAATTCCTCCCTTCATCCCTTGATGCAGAGAATAGAGGCAAACATACACAAACATTCCAACATTGTTCTTACCATTGTTTGCAGATATCTTCACTCCAAGTTCATTGTTTTGCGGTCAGTTGCCATGGTCCAAAAAAAAGGCAAAGCAAGAAGGGGAGGCATAGGTTGTGAGCGTCCTCCCTACGTTCTCTGGCACGATGAACATTTGCAATTTCTTGACCCCAACATCTCAGACCACATTTGTTGTAGAGTTGCCTCAATGGAGGTCGTAGAAAGAAGAAGACTAGGAGACAATCATTGAGCGGTATGAAACCTACTCACACGCCACCATTGGAAAATGGAGTTGGCCAAAGAAAATGTTGAACTACAGATGACCTAAACGAGTGTTCAACTCAACCGAACATGTCTCTCACTTCACATTTCATCAAGGTTCATTGGTATCAACTTCTCGCCAACTACTCTTTCCTCTTTGTCCTCCAGTTCCTTGGATAGCTCTGAGAACAAAGACTCCTCCCATCAACTGGGCTCCCCTCCTCACATTGATCCCCCAACTGGAGAAATGTCTGGAAAAAGTCCAATAATTCAAGGCACCATATCCAAGGAGCACAAAATAACAATGGGAAATTCAAAGAAGCTCCCCACTAGCATAGCCCAAACTGCTAAAAGAGCGCCCTCTCAATAGGAGTCAAGCTCATATGGATGCCTAATTGTTGAGGAAAAGGTAGACAAAATCAATTCAGGCAAGGGAGGCAAAGAAAGCAATAGCAAAGGGCATCCATCTCCTTCCAACTCCAAGGGTAAGCAGGATATTTAAGTTGTAACATGACTTCTCTCCAAGCCTTGGCTTTCTCAAAGATTATCACTTTCTTGTTGTTTAGTTGCTCTAGTTTATCCAGTTTTCGCAATGTTCATTTTGAGTTTTGTCATTCTATGGCCTATGCATTGTATTTGAACTCTTTGGGAAGCCATATGGTTTCCCAACTTTGGGTAGATGGCTCTAACCTTAGGCTTCCCAATTTCTTGTGTTCCTATGTTCACAATCAGACTCTAAGTTCTATGGGAGACCATCTGGTCTCCCTATCATGGGTAAACGGCCTCCACTACACTCCTCTACTCAAATTTTTATGTTACTCTCAGAAAACTACAAACCTACATGATTGTAACCTATGTACGTTTTTTATAATATAAAAATCCTACTTGCTTACAAAAAAATGAAAAAGAGCATACCATTTTATCTTAGTTATTTATTAAAAGGTGTATGCGTGTGTGAAATTCCACTACACTTCTCAGCTCAAATTTTTGTGTTGCTCTCAGAAAACTACAAACCTACATGGTTGTAAACTATGTACATTTTTTATAATATAAAAATCCCACTTGCTTACAAACAAACAAAAAAGAGTATACCCTTTTATCCTAGTTATTTATTAAAAGGTGTGTGTGTCATGATTTTAAAGTTATATTAGCAAAGACTAAATCAATAAATTAAAGTATTGTAAATGTTTTCTTATTTAGTAATAATAATACTTTTATTTTAATATTTAATAATTTAAAATAATCCATCACAAAGTGTACTGTTAAAGTACTCTTTGTATATTCTACGAGGCATAGAGTAGATGGTGATAAGGTATTCTGTTAAGGCACTTCGTGGTGTAAGGGTCATCAGTTTGAAACTCCATGGGCAAAAATCTAGCCATGCAAAGGGTTGGTGTGGCCAAGGCCAAATGTGATCCTCGAATCATTTTGATGGCTTAAATGCCCCTGGTCACGGCTACTCAAGCCATAAGTTAGGCATGTCAATCATCTCAAGACTCACATAACCTAGAAAACAAAAAAAATTACTCTTTGTATGAGAGTTATGTATTCAAAATCCCTTAAAAAAAGTAATTAATTAATTATATATTGT
>APFE031371640.1:163465-212031 GCA_000404065.3 Pinus taeda | reverse complement strand
ATATTGTTTTATTTTTCTTAATTTGAAATTAAAAGTAAAATAAATTAATTCTAATTAAACATTTACCAATTATATTTTTAACAAAATATATAATTATCCTTGGATCACGTGAGGTGGGAGATGTCGAGGGTGTTGTCACCTCACTCAATGAATGAAGGTGACGTGCTGCCCCACTAACCTCAATTCATCAATGTGGTATGTGCTCAGAATCAATGGAGTTGCAACGAGATAGTTTTATTAGAGTCATGGCTCGTATTTGCATGACGATGTTTGAACATAGAGAAGGTTGGTTGGCAATGACCATTATTTCTCTACGATCATTTTCATTGCGGCCTCAGTGCTTCACATTCATTACCCTCATCCTTTGTTGGTTTATGGCTCCTAGCCTATCTTCAACAATGCGGTCTATGTTGTTTTCTTGTAGTCATTTTCGCTTTTGCTACCTTTGGTCTACCAAGGTCACTGCAAGTCATGGTAAGCTTTCTCCACCTTAGTTATTATTCAACACTCTAGCTCGCAATCCCTCCTATTACTTTTTCCCTTGTTGTGGTCATTTATGTGCTTGTTCCCTTTGGTTTGTTGAGGACAATGAAAGTGGTTGTGGGTTTTTCATCCCTAAGTTATTCTTCAACATTGTAGTTCACAACCCTCCCTACAACATGTGCATTTGGTCTTGCTCCTTGGTTTCATAGACATAGTTAATTTTATAGCATGATGCATGTGCGATAATGACATTCAAGGAGGGTTTGGAGGCTCTCAAGCTCGTTCATGGGTGAGACCTCAGCATGCATTTTTAGGGAGTAGATCCATGCGAACCTATGGGACAAATTATGAGAGTTTGAAGTTGATGTTGCAATTGAGAGACTATGCTTGCCAGATTCAAAGGTGCTTGCAAATATAAGGGATTGGGTGTCTAATATGGAGCATATCCATGACAAACATAACTAATACTTGTTGGCAATTGACTTATATTAAAGAATGAAGATGATGTTGGGCAGCGTAATCATGAACATGAATGATGCAAAGGAACATACATCTTTGATGTTGGATAAGGTGGTGGTCCATTAGAAGGAAATGGGGTGTGCCTCGACCAAATTGAAGCCCATGTTGCTCTTGCTCTGGGACCGAGTGGATGGAACAAGGGGAACATCAACCCCATCAAGGTGGACGTCTCTTCTTCTACCTAGCTTCACGATGAATTTAAATTCTCAACTTGTCTTGTTCTCTTGTTTGTTAGGCCTTTACCTATTGATCAACATAATCTAGTTTATAGTCATATTATGGTTATTCGTGTTACTATAATACACACTTTGTTTCTAATAATTTGATTTAGACATACTGTCTATTTTTCAATTAATTCCTTATTGTTTTGTCAATAATCTAATTTCTTATATAATAACCCACTAACAAATAAAATTATGAGATAAATATAACTATTTTTTTATTAATAAGAAAAAAAATTAAATTAAAATCATTAAATTAAAATTATATTTTAATATATATTTAAACAAAATCTCAAACCAAATTAAAATTGTCATTATAATTTAGTTTTAAAATTTAAAATTTAATGTAAATTTCTATAAACATGGAAGTATTTTTAATAATGTATCTATATCTACCAAATTGAGATCTATTTTCGTAATAGATAATGGCTCATGGTAATAGATAATGCCTCATGTTAACGAGGGTGAGGACCTCTAACTTTTGTATGTTTTTTTGTTCTTTTTGTTTTTATATATATTTTTTGATATTTTATGATAATTAAAAGTTAATTTTATGATTAAGATTGAGAAGAAGATTATCATTATGTTTTGATAATAAAAAATTGAAAAGTTGGATTAAGGTTTTCAAAAAGAAAAGAAAATTGTTTATGTTGAGGATGAGCTTTAATTTTGGTGATTTATCTTTCTCGTTATTTCTTCTATTTCTTTATGTCTTCTTTGTTACTCTTAGTACCATTCATCTATGCGTAGATATCATTCTTTTTTTAACAAGGTTGGGTACTAATATGTTATAAAACAACAGTGGAGGGATAAGGTCCCACTACATATAGATAGGGGAAGATCCGCAAAAGGGGAGCGCAGTCCCATCCTCCAATTCACTGGTCTTGCTTCTTAGAAATTGAAATACAAAGTTACTATATTGGCGAACGAACTGTCCTAACAGTAAGCAAAATTTACAGAGCATAGAGAGATTGACAAAGAGGTCACCAAAATTGATTAACCGAATGCTTGGGTGGCTTCTCCTTCTTGTTGTTGAGCTTGGTCGAGGCTTCACCTTGCTCATTTTGATTCAAAGTCTTTATGAAGCTCACCGCTTCTTCCAAGTGCTGACATTTTTCCTTAAGCCCTTCGATCTCAGCTTTTTGCTTCTCAAACTTTTTCCTTTTGGATTTGTTTTCAGTTTCCATTTCAGCCCTAAGCTCCTTAAGAGTTTTTATGAAACGCCTAATCATGAAGCAATTTGCCCGACATAGCGTGCAACTATTGTTATTCTCAATATGTTCCAGGGGATTGCCAGACATGTTGGTGACAGAGGAAATGCTCTCCTTATCCTTGTTACTGTTCTGGAGCTGAAGACTTCTGAAAGTGATTGGGTGGGAGGCAGCAATTCTCAGGTTCGTGACCAAATGATCTCCCTGCTTTAAAAGTCTAAAGATATCTGAGGAATACTTGGGGTTCAGGCCGACACTAGAAATGTGTTGAGACTAATGCTTGTGGGTGTAGGAGCTTATGGAAGATGGGATGAGACAGTGGAGAAGAGCCTGCAAGAGGGAGTGGTCACTGTGTCTTATGAAGCCCACAAAAACGATGCGAATAAAGGATGGGGAGTGTCGGGGAGACTGAGAGAAATTCTGGAAGCGGGTATAGTAACTGAGCACTAGTAAGAAATGAGGCATAGCTGAAGAGACTTGAGGCACCTTGTACACTATTCTAATCGGAAGCACAGGACCAGAAGAAAAACAACAAATTACCTCTACCCGCGCACAGAAGAGAAGAGGGGGAGCTGATGCTACTCCCCGGAAACCTCCTTAGACAAACGCTACGACCAGGAGAACTTTTGCTATCACTGTTGAGATGTGTCTTCTAGTGAGGAAGCCTGATCTCGAGCTGGATTTTACAAACCTTGATGTGGAGCTCCTTGTGAACCATCCTTGCAATGATATCATGACATTTCGTGATTAGATGAGAGCCCCTGCACTTGAAGAGACACTTACCTACTGATGTCATGTCTTGAGGGCAAAAATTATTCAATAGTATAATACACGGCCTGTAGTTCTGAACCGAGGAGATTTTTCGCTCTGCTCTAGGCTGATTTTCTTTGTTTTTCCTAGCAGGCAAATAAGAGAGGATCGCTTTCTGAATCTGCCTTGTACTGATATCCCCTTTTTTAAAATGAGTGTTGAAAAAACCCAGGTCTTGTATAATGGGCCAAATCACCATTGAGGGCTGGTTATGGGATTGGTTTGTCATATACATCGTGATTTTCTCTGGTTGTCCCTACCCCTCTATCCACCGCCTTGTTGGCTATGGCATCTGCAGCTTGATTATGAGCTCTTAACACATGTTTGTAAACTACCTTCCCAAGCAGGTTAACATTGTCATTGATTCTTTGCTTTATTTTATTCAAGGCTTGATTTTTGAAATCTCTTCTAGCTTCCATTGTTGCTATTATAATAGCGAAATCTCCAATAATGATTGGATCTTTCACCTGAAGCTTTGTGAGGATGTTGGTGCCCATAAGCAAACCATAAGCCTTAGCCCTGTTGTTTGATAGAGTCCCTAGCCCCCATTCAAATGTGGAAACTATTTCACCTTGTTAATCCAGGATAAGCCCGCCTACCCCAGCTCTTCCGAGGTTGTTCTTTGAGGCTCCATCAAAGAAGAGGATGTAGCTTTTTTGGTTTTTGATCCACCCCGAAGCTTCCAATTTTCCTGATTGCTTCCAACCGTCTTTGGTGTATGGTTCCTAACTGGGCCATCCATGGGAATTTTATTGTACCAATCCTTTTCTACTTGTGTCCAGCTGGTTTGATCCGTGGGCGACATACCTTTAGAGCTGATCATTTCTGCAATTTGGGCCCAAGTTTTGGCTAGAATAGAACCTGAGCTAGGTTTTTTTCCCTTAAAGATACACTTGTTTCTTGCCAACCAGATGTGCCAACAAAGGGTGGAGGGGATACACTTCCAGACACTCATGATGGTGGCCTTTTTTCTCTTGGCATACGGGTAGTTATGAGTCCAGTTCTTGTGTAGAGGAGGCAGTTGCTCAATCGAATCAATATTTAACTCGAGAGGGCTGATAACTTGCTTCCTGCACTGTCTAGCTATGGCACAATTCAAAAGGAGGTGTTGAGTGCTCCCTTATTCTTCTTGGCAGAGAACACACATAGAAGACCTGTGTATGCCTTTTTCATCAAATTCTCAGCTGTAAGAATCCTCCCTTTCAGCAGGGTCCAAGCGAAAAACTTGATTTTAGGAAGGCAACCATTCTTCCACGCAACTGGCCAAAGGCTCCAATTGCCATAGTTGCTATGGTTTCAGAGGAAGTTGTAACTAGATTTGACAGTGTAAATTCCTTATCATACCAGATGTGACTGTCCTTACTCTTTTTATTTATCAGGGTTGAGCCATAGAGTAGAGCCTTCAACTCTTCCCACTGATTAGAAAGGCGATTTGGAATAGGGGGCTTTTTCCAAGCAGTCCATCTATTTTGATCCCACCCCGAGATGGAGAATAAGGAAGAAAGACCCTTCTCCCTCTAACTAGTCATGGATATCTCTCAAATTGTGATTTCCTTTTAGCAGAGTTGTCCCCATAATTCTGTCATTCTAAATGGAAGTGTTTTCACCATTTCCAGGATTTCTTGAGAATTGATATTTAATGTGAGGAATGGTTTTTTTAATAAGCCTCTAGATTTGGGTATAAGGACGTTCCGGAATCAATTAATTAATCAGTGAGGACCTCTGCCCATTGAGATATTTCCTGGCCAAGGCTTCTCCCCACCACTGATCATGCCCATTTAGCATACACCAGACTAGCTTGATACTGAGAGCCTTGTTAGTTATGTTGGGGAGGTGGATGGAGATACCTCCATATTCGAAGGGAAGAGTCACTTGATCCCACTGAACCAAGGTGAACTTTTTGGAGTCCTGTCTCCCACCCCGCTAAAAGAAGCCTTTGATTATAAGCTCCATTTGCTTGTGAATGCTAGCTGGAGCCAAAGTTAGAGCAAATTGATAAATTGGCAAAGTCAAAAGGAGAGCTTTGATTAAGATGGTTCTGCCAGCCAAGTTTAACCACATCATCCCCCAGCTTTGGATTTTCCCTCTTACTTTCTCGATTTGTTTATTCTAGGTCTCTGTCGTAATCCCTTCTTTGGCTAGCGATGACCCCAAATATATGAAATGACTCCATTTTTGCTAAATTGGGATTTCCAAGATTTGAGAGATCCTTTGCATGATGTTTTTTGGCACATTCCAGGTGTATATTCTGCGTTTCTTATTGTTCAAAATACCTCCAGAGGCAGCTAAGAAGTCATCTAACACCTTTTTGAACCTTCTAGCAATAATACTAGAGGCACCCCCAATCAGGAGAGTATCATCAGCGAAGAGAGAGTGATTAATTTCGTTAACCCCTCAAGCAATTTTGATTCTAGTAATTTCCTTTCTGATTCTCTGATTCTCCAGCTGTATGCTAAGTGTTTCTACCATAATTATATAAAGAAAAGGTGAGAGCGGGCATCCCTGTCTCAAACCTCTAGTGCCGCGAAAGTATTTGCTGGGCCGTCCATTAATCAAAGTTGCAATCCATGGATTGGAGATGCACGCTTCAATGATCCTAATAAATTTGGGTGAGATGCCAAACTTTTGGAGAGTTGCAACAAGAAAGCGATGGCAAACACGATCAAAAGCATTAGCCATGACCAACTTTATGACCATACCTCTTTCATTGTTTTGGATGCTACTGTGGATGGCTTCTTGAATGAGGATCACATTATCAATTATTTGCCTTTTTGGGACGAAGCCCCCTTGGTTTTCCAAAATGATACATGACAGGATTTTTTTTATTCAGTTTGCCAAAATCTTAGTGATGATTTTATAGGAGGAGTTGCATAGAGAAATTGGCCTGAATCTATCAAAGGAGATAGGATTTGGCTCTTTGGGGATGAGGGCCAAGTGAGAAGTTTTCATGTTTTCCCCCACTTTGTGTTTATTGAAGACATTCTTAATCATACGGACCAGATCTTTTTTGATTATCTCCCAGTGGCTCTTGTAGAAAGCAATAGTGAATCCATCGGGCCTTGGAGCTTTTTCCGGGTGCATGCTCCAGATAGCCTCCCTTATTTCCTTCGCTGTTACCTCCTTCTCAAGCTCTCTGTTTTGTTGTTCACTAACTTTGCTGCTAATTTGCTGAAGAAAATCAACGCTTTCCACTTGCTACTCCCCAGCTGTGAGGAGGTTTTTAAAGTGGTTATACGCTGCCTCTTTTATTTCTTCTTTTCCCTTTATTTCCTGTGCTTCCATTTGGATTTTGTCTATTTGGTTGCCCACTCGTCAAATCTTGAGGTTGTTATGGAAAAAAGCAGTGTTCTTGTCCCTTGCTTGGATCCAAAGACATATGGACTTTGGCCTGAGTTCCTCCTCTTCATTTCTATTTTGCTTGTAGAGGGCCAAAAACATTTATATTTCCTGGGATTTATCTTGTTCAGTAGCTTGCTGACTCTCTTTTTCTTTGTTCCACTTTTCCAGCTTCTCTTGCAACTCTGATTTTTTTTCTTGTCTCTGATCGCTTCTTCTCTGGCCCACGTTTTTATTTTTTCTCTCACCTTTTTGAGCTTGGTTTCCCATACATACTGTGGGGAGCCCAACACCTCTACGTCCCAGCTTTCTTTTATTATATTCCTGAAGCTTTCTTTGCTGTCCCAAATTTTGCTATATTTGAATGGGATCGGGTCCTGATTTTCCCACTTGTCCAGGGTGAGCACAACCAGCTTATGGTTGGAAGCCGAGGCATGCACGATTTTGCTCTTGATGGACGAAAAAACTTGCTGATATGTCCTCCTGAATCAAGATTCTGTCAAGCCTTTCCTTTATGTTATGAACACCCGTTCTTTCGTTGCTCCATGTGAATTTTCCGTTGCTAGGATGGATATCTAGCAGCTTATGCTCAGCAATAATATCCTCCAAGGCTGCTCTTAACGGATCTCCAAGGTATCTACCTCTCAACTTTTCCTCTATATTCTGTATCAGATTTAGATCCCCTCCCATGACTAGATTATCTATATGATCATCTTGTACCTCTTCTTTTAAGACTCCCAACATAAAGCTTTGTGTCTGTAATGATTTACTTAGTAGATGTTTATGACAATATATTTGACATTTGAGTTCTTCTTTGTTAAATTTGTCCCGACCCAACTGCTGTTGAGTTTTTGACTGATTATTTTCTAGTTCCATTTATTCCACAACGTACCAATGCCTCCCGAGGCCCCGTTGGAGTCTATGGCTATTCCTTCATAATTTTTTGTGTTGCTATCAAGCTTTGAAACTCTTGGTTACTAATTTTGGTCTCTTGAATAATTAATATATCCGATTGTTCTTGCTTTATTAGGTCTCTAGTTGCGTTGAGTTTTAAGGCAGAACCCAACCCCCTGCTGTTCCAAGAGACCAAGATCATTATCTACTTGGTTCGTGATGGTTCCCAACCTTGTCCTTTTGCTGCGTTTTCTCCCCACTTCCTTTCTGTTTGCCGAGGAAGGTGTCCATTCGCTGTTGGGTGCCAATAGCCATATCCTTTGCTGCAGCTTCATCTCTAAGTTCCTTGTTGGATTTCCTCTCGGCTTTTTTGGGTTGTTCCAATGCATTGTTTGTTTCTTTGACTTTATTTCTAGTGAGGATTCTATCAATGGAAGGGGGAGGAGGTGAGAAGCTAAGGGGTGGGGATGAGCTGCTGACAATAGCATTGGGCTGGGGAGGGGAACAGGGGATGGGAGATCTTCATCCAGGAGCTCAAAAGGATTAGATGATGGTTCTACCAGAGGAGCGGGATTTATGGGGGGGTTAGAGGAAGTAGCAACATTTCCCTGAGCTTGAGTGAGGTTTTGAGTAGCTTGTTTATTACTTGTTTTCTTCCTTTTCACTTGTTCCCAATTGTTTTTTTGGATTTCTACATTCTCTACCGCCTCCACTTCCTTTAGTTTGCTACACCTATTTGCAAAATGACCATACTCATGACATACCTTGCATTTGAAGGGAATTTGCTCGTAGTCCAGCTGTTGGATGTGCATCCATTGGTCCACCTTGAGTTTGATTGCCTCCGGAAGCCCTTTTCCCATATCTACTTCCACGCAGATCCTGGCACAAGCATGCATGTTATCTTTTGGTTCACATTTATCAATATACTTGCCAACTGCGTTCCCTATTGCTTTGACTAACTCATCACCCCAGCAGTGAAGAGGGAGATGCGACAGCCTGACCCAGACCGGCACTGCGTTTGGGATGTCTATCTCAGGGTCAAATTCCGGAGACCATCTATTCAGATATAGGTCTCTCGAATCCATGAAGTATGGTCCATTCCTGAAAATAAGGTTCCTATCTTCTTTGGATTCAAATAAAAAGGTATAGTATCCCCTTCCACAGAACCTGATGATGATTTTCCCTTGGATGTTGGCAGTCTAGTTTCTCTCCACCCATTTTTGGACTGCTCTGGGGGAGGGCCATAGACCTGTAAATTGCCCAACTAGTCCCTGTTCAACCAAAGAGATAGTTGCTTTTCGAGGGAGAGTCGGGGGTAAGGATATCTCAGGAATGTCATCTAGCTTTTTTACGAATTTGCTTGCAGTTGGCCTAGCTTTTGGAACTCCATGATCTGCTATTAGGGAGGCAAAAGCTGCTTCGTGATTACATTCTTCATTTGTAGAAGGCGAGCCTTCCCCAGACAGGAGAGGCATTGGACAGCGGGAAGCTCTGCAGCAGGAGGCTGCCAAGCCCAAAGGTGGAGAAGATCAGCTTGATAAGACGAGCCCTAGGGGAGGCCAGAAGGAAGGGGGGGAGCCCAACAGCGGCAGGCTGCCAGGCAGGGCAACTGCAAGAGGCAGCGTGAGCGGCAGAGGCAGAGGCTAAGTCACGAGCGTGCGCAACCAACAAGTATTGTCCTTGTCAATTATGCGTATATATCATTAGTATAAGGTAAATTGTGCCAAAAAATGAGGCATGATGGCAAATGATGTAAATTTATTTATGTTTGATAAGTAGACATTTTAGACTTTAAAAAAAATGAGAAGAGGATTAACTCTTATAATTAAGAGAAATAAGAAATATAATATTTTTTCTGCAACCTTGAAGGTTAACTCAGTTGGTTGAGTTCTCATCGTTAAAGCACCTCTACTATTGAGAGATCATGGGTTCAATTATTTCGACACTCTCGGAGTCAAGCTCCATGGTTGAGCTGACAGGAAGTAATCCTTTCAGATAGATCTACCTGATATAATTATTCCGTGGACATAGTGGATCCTTTCAGAGAAATCTACTTGATATAATTATTATCTAGACATAGTGGTCACCAATCTCAAGGGACCATGAACCACATAGAAAAAAATGAATATTATTTCTATCATATTAATGTGGTCAAAATTTAAATAGTATAATAATAATTATAAAATAGAAATATATGCAAATAATATATATATAATATAATATGAGATTAAATATTTTAAAATGCAAATTGTCAAACAAAATAAAAAAAAATGCGTTGTAGTTTCTTTACACATAGTTTTTCAAAAAGTTATTTCCAACCTAATATTTTCATAATAAAATGTTAATTATAAAAAATAAATAAATAAAAAATAAATAAAATATTTAATTAGGTTATAATATCTAATTATATTAATAATACTGAAAATTGTTAGCGCATCAACATCATTCATAACATAATTCAAAATAAAAATAAAAAATAAAACGAAAGTACTCAATCCAAATTGTGGGACATCCATTTTTTTATGGAGATTTATTAGCAATATATGAATATGTGAAGATGGTTGAGTGATAACAAAGGCTTATAAAATATATATTATAGAGTGGAAATGGTATAACTAAAGAGATGAAAACATCAATGTGATGTGAAGTGAGATTTATTGCAACGTGGAAGTATTATAAAATGTTTTTTAATATTGTTATATTTAAATATTTGGTATTTATTAATAAGAAATTTAAAATATTATATATGAATTTTTTTAATTGTAATTTTGGTGATGAGAATGTGATAATTTTTAAAGTTCAAATTATTATTTGGAAATATAATATATTTTAAATTGTTTTTTATTGTTAAGGTGAGGTTTCTTTTGAAAAATAAGTTAATCGTTTAAGAATGAAAAGTATTTGTGAGGGTGGAAGTTTATTTCTTTGTAAATTATTGGAAGATATTATAAATGTCTAAATTTTGAGTGTATGTAATTTTAGGTTGGGGTCATAAAATTTAGGTGAATAATAGTGAAGATGAAAAATTAAATTTTATTATATAATATAATAATTTTTTCACTAAGATATATTGTAAATTGGAAGAGGTCTACAAATTATCAACAAAAATGGCTGACTTAGGAGGGGTTGGTTTGGGGGAAGATCTTTTGAAAGTTTGGAAGTTGTACACAAATGCTTTGAAGTAAAGCAATGTCAAAATTGGGGAAGAAGATGTCTAGCTATCACTATCTCTCAATCCTTATGTGACATATGTGCCCAAAGTAGGATACAAAACCCTCGTTGAAGAAGACTTGTAGGGAGAACCGTCATAGAGGTGGAAAATCATGTGGAAACTAAGGTGTCTAATGAAAGTAAAATTTTCAAGTGGTTGGCCTTAAATAACAAGGTTCCTACATGGGAAGTTTTATAGTCCCAAGATGATGTAGACTATAAAAACAAGCAAAGGAAACAATAGATCACTTATTTATGACTTGCTTCTTTCCCAAACAGGTCTAGAAAGAAGTTGGAAGCATGATAGGCTGAGATATATAGGAAGGAGGAAGTATTGAAGAAACCTTCAAGTCTTGGTATACAAACAATGATGTGTTGATGGTGTTGGAAATCCGTCAACCAAGGGGGTCTCCTTGATGTGAAGTCCCAATTAGACCTCACACCATTTGGAATGGAAGCCCCATCTAGAGTGTTGGCCCGATTGCCATATTTTCTTACAAATTTGCCTTGTCTTTAACTATTGGCAAGAGAGAGAAGTGTATATGTGCCTTTGCGAAAAGCAACTAAGTGTGCCTGGTGAATGTTCAGTTGCAGGTGTATCCAGGTTCTTCTACTGTGGAGGGAGGAAATGTAAGCCTCTGAGAGAGAGGTAATAGTACCACCCTAGTAGAGGTGCACACAAGCGAAAAGAGAATCACCTAACATCAAGCAGAATACTCCACATAGATGCAACGATTATTACAACCATTACAACACATTTTCAAATAGATAAGCACTAAAATAACTTAAATAACTCAACTACTTTAGTATAGGTGAAAGCAAACATGAATCACAAACATTCACATAACAATCTTACAAATATTCATGATCCATGAATGAAAACTTATTGCCCATCAGGCTTCAAGTATTAAGTAAAAATCCTAAGATACTTGTATACAACGAACACCACTAGCTCCAATAGTGGAGCATTGGAGCCACAACTTGCTCCCCAAAAGTGCTGACTTTGTCTCTTTGATGTCTTATGGGAGAAGCGAAGGTGAAAAGTCCCTTAGTTGTACTATGAGGGTGTATATATAACAAATAGGGTGTTCCTTCACCTCCCTTGTGACTCTTGGACTACCCTCATGATTGTTTGACTTATCATGACTTTTTGACTTCCTACATGACTTTTCACATTACATGGATGACTCTTGGACTTCCACTTTACATTATATCTATCCAATATTGAATTACATATTCCACAAAATGATGTGGCACGTGATGACTCATGACATGACATGACATGACACTAATAACATGGACTGCATGATGACATGGCAATGTCAAACCATTCTTTGTTGTTGCTTGTGTTGTGTCTTCTTAAAAAGAAGGTGCATGTTCTTCTTCTTCCTCGTCCTCGTGACTTGAAGATAAGGAGTCTTCAACTTGGTCTTGATTTTCCATCTTTTGTTATAGTCTGGTGTTACTTCGTTTTCTTGGTTGATGATCATCTTATCTCCTCAGCTCCTCAGGTGTCTTCTATCATGTCCTCCTTCTCCATATCCTTCTTCAACATCTTTCCATATCATGATAGAGTACTTGCATTTGCAATCCACTCATGAAAAGATGACATAAGTCTGATAAAACCCTAGTATAAGATGGTGCATGTTGATCCACTCACCGAGCCGAAACCAAGTTGCAAGCTGAGGGAGAGGCTCAGTGGCTACGCAATTGCATAGCTCAGGCAGTCAAGGGTGAAGCTTAAGCCTTGAGACTGTGTAATGTGCAATTCAGGCTGGGTTGGGCAGGCAGATTACGCAATTTTAAGACTCAATGAGCTGGGTTGAAGGGTTTTGCATTGTTTCAGTTAATTGCGCAATTCTGGGAGGCAGAGAAGACCTGGTGATTGTGCAATTGCGTAACTCAGGGGCTGATCTTGAGCTCAAAGACTACACAATGCGTAGTTGGGGCTAGGCTGGAGGGATGAATTGCAATTTTGGAGGCCAAGATTTGGGCTTGAGCATTGGAACTACACAATGCACAGTCTTGGGATTTAGGAACTGCACATTACAGAGTGTCAAGGGGCAGGGTTGCAACTTGAGGGCTGGAAATGCACATTACAGAGTGTCAAGGAGCGGGGTTGCAACTTGAGGGCTGGAACTGCGCAATGCGCAGTTGAGGAGGGTCGGGATGAGGTTAAGTTGTTGGAAAATTTCTAGAATTTGGCTAAGTGTGGGATCAACGAAACTGATGTGAACAGTGATATGACTTGGCTTTGATCACATACTTAGAGCAATTGATGTCACAACAACATAGATCATCCAGGACACGTGAACAACATACTTCCCTTAGTGTGACAACTTTGCGGCGACTTACGACAAGTGGGACACTAAAGATACACTTTGCGACGACCATAACGACACTTGTGTGACAATGCTTAAAACTTTGGGAATGAGTGTGACGAATGTTTACATGGTTATATCAACTCATTTACACAAAGATAACCCCTTGAAACCACCAAAACAACCTTATACACATTGTGCGATAGCTAACATGCGAAAAATACAACATTTACTATATGAAGAGAAAAGGGGGAATGACACTTGCGATATGTGAATGACAGTGAAAGCGACACATGCCACTATGAAGATAACATGAAAATGACGATAATTAAAGTGAAAGCAAGCAAAAGTGACAGTCGAATACTTGAAAACGATAGTCACGAAAGCGAAGGTGCGCAAAAGCTACAATTTGGAAAACTCACCAAAATGGAAGTACAAACATAGCCAAAAGTGAGGGATAATCAATAACAGTGTCCACTGACTGTTGACATGGGTTGAACATTGCACTGACACTATCTTGATGGACTATGCTATGCTTGTTCACGATTGCGTTCATGAACTCGTTGCAAATTGAGCATGTGTGAGCAAGTGACTTTGATCGATCAAGAAGTGACCACAGAACGATTGATCGCAAGATCCACAATAGGCTCCAAAATTATAGTGTAGGTAAAATTTTGGATAGTGTTTGTCGTAGGGACAACAGGATGTAAAGAAGATCAAAGCTCTTCCACTCAATATAATTTTGAAAATATGGCTCGTTAGAAACTTAAAGCTATTTGAAGGACAAGAGACTCTTCCCCTCAAATCTACAATCTTATCTCTAAATATGCTAAATTCATACTCTTGGGTCCAGGAAAAAAAATGACAAGACAAAAGGAGAAGTCATAAATAGGGACATTCCTTGAGTGTATTTTGATGGTGCCTCTTAAGGGAAACCCCTAAAATGAGGTTCAAGAGGAATGTTGTATCTCTCCTCAAATGACAATATAGCCTTCAAAACGGGATGGAGCAAGAAACTAACAATTAATGTAAACCCATGGCTTTCAAATTAACTCTAGAGTTTACTCAAGAATATGGTGTTACATAATAACATTTTTTGTGGATTCACTACTTATTATTCAATGGTTATGAAAGGAAGCATCACTCATAAATTTCACCTTACAACCACTTTTTGATGATATACAATGAAAATTGACAACCTTCTTACGCATTTCCTTATCTCGTTTATGTAGGGATAGGACCAATGTAGCCTATAGCCTATCAAAAGAGGCATTGGTGTTGGAGTGTAGTACTTGGACCATCTCCATATTTCAAGATGGGCATACAAATGATTTATCTCATGCATCGTGGCTATATTTTTTAATGCTTAATTTGATTTTTTTTTAATTATTATTATTTTAAACAACGAATGGTCAAATCCTAGGCTTTGGTCCTTGCAATGATCTATTTTTTTGTTTTAAAATCATGAATAGTCATATTTCTTTGCTCATATAGTTCAAGAGTTTGTGATAGAAGACAATTTTCATATCTTGGTTTGGAACAATATTTCCTTTTTTATTAGCTCAATGTGTAAGCATGTTTGCAAGGTCATTTGCTCCATCAAGCTACAAAAAAAAAGTGAATGCCTTTGAGGCATATGAAAATTAATAAATAAATGTTTGTCTCATACCTACAACCCCAACCGCTCATGGAAGGCCTGGTTGTATTTTTATGGACTCCGAGATTTGCTCCAACCCATTTTCATTGCTCGCTGCAGGGCAAGTTGTCGGTATACATGTTGTTTTTTGCCATCCTGCCTTGATTACTTGACAGGATTTCCTGTTTGTTGCGGGTTCTGAATTGCAAGGTTGATGTGCGTTGGTTAGCCAAGGGTCTGACGCTTTGGTCTCCAATTCATATTGTTAGAGGTTTTAGTTATAATTGTCTCATGGCTCATGTCACTTCAGTGAAAGGCTAGCAAGCCAGGGGTACCTGTGGCCATGGCAAGAAACCAATGCAGAATCACGAGGAAAATCAAGCCCACTCCCGTCTAGGAAAAAAAAAAAAAAAACCTTTCGTCTTATTAGGGATCCCGCCAATGCCTACCATGAGGGAAGCTCACCTCGGGTGCGTCATCTCATTGCAGGGTGGGAATTTGAATTGATTCATCGAGCTTAATATATAGAAATTGACATGGAAGATTGGCAGGACTTGGTGCCCAATCCCGATCACTCCAGAGTTTAGTCCTCTCAATATAAGAAAATCGTTTATCTATATTGGTTGATGAAAAACATAATAGCCAAAGCAATGGTAAACCCCCATTCGGACTCTTCCAAGGCTACTCAATGATTCTTGAAATTCTATAAGGAGTTCCATATGATTCAGTTTCAGCTTCAACAACAAAATGCAAGTCTTAGTCACATCAAAAAACACATTCCATGCATCCCACAAAATGAGCTTCTAGGTTCTAGTGTGAACGATCCATCTCTAGCTAATTCCTCTGATGATTATTAACATGACAGTTTCATCTCTGTTTTTGACTTTTGATATATGAAGAATCTATAGACTTTATTTTATGTTTTAAGTTATTGATAGTATAGGAAATATAAGGATACTCAGACATGTTTAGCACTGCTTGACATGCTTAAATTATTCTGTTTTTAGATGACATATCATGCAGTTAGGTGGTCAACATATCTGGTTTCCCTTTAGGTAGGTTGAGGCCACCTAACCATCTGATTTCTGGTTGTAACTTTCCCTTTTTGAATGAATGAAAAGGTTCTGCCAAGCTTACAAAAAAAATGTAATAAATAAAATTACAAATTTTCTATGGAAAAAAATGAAAAATAAATTTAAAAAATATTTTAATTTTAAATTGGTTAATAAGTAGAAAAAATTATAAAATTTAAATAATTCTACCTAAATTCAATGTCTACATGAATACCATACTTTATTTTATTTTTACCAAAATAGGATTTAAATTATTTTAAAAGGGTTGCATTTAAGTTGGTAGCATTACATTCATACATAAAAGTTTTGAGATAATATTAAAATTACACATACTTCTAAATATTATATTACATGCACAAGAGTCCCATCCAAACTAGAATTCCATGTTTTTTTGCAAGTAGGTTATTTCAGAATTTATCCAAAACACATGTTATTCAAAAATACATATAACAAGTCATGGGAGTGCACTATCTTGAGCTCCTTGCCCCTCTAAGTGAGGGGAGTTTGACTTTGCTATCTCCATCAGATCTTTGATTTTCTTATGACATCAAAGCAACAATGGAAAACCAACACTCATATACAAACAAATATGAGCAAAAATGGAGCAAGGGACATAGAGAAATATGCTCTTAAACCCTTGAAGGGGGATTTTATTAATAAATTATTATTCCCATTTGTTTTCATAAATGGTCCCTCTATAAAAATACATGTTATTGCAATAACTAATTCATCAATATCTATTTAGTTCAACTAAATGCATATGCATATGAAAATGTAATAAATAAATGTTTGTCTCATACCTACACCCCCAACTGCTCATGGAAGGGCTGGTTGTATTTTTATGGACTCCAGAATTTGCTCCAACCCATTTTCATTACTCGTTGCAGGGCATGTTGTCGGTATACTTATTGTTTTCTGCCATCCTGCCTTGATAACTTGACAGGTTTGCCTGTTCATTGTTGGTTCTGAATTGTAAGGTTGATGTGTGTTGGCTAGCCAAGGGTCTGATGCTTTGGTCTCCAGTTCATATTGTTAGAGGTTTTAGTTATAATTGTCTCATGGCTCATGTCACTTTAGTGAAGGGCTAGCAATCGAGGGGTACCCATGGCCATGGCAAGAAACCAATGTAGAATCGTGAGGAAAATCAAGCCCACTCTCGTCCAAGAAGAAACAAAGTTTAAAAAAAACCTCTCGTCTTATCAGGGCTGCCGCCAATGCCTACCATGAGGGAAGCTCACCTCAGATGCGTCATCTCATTGCAGGGTGGGAATTCGAATTGAATCATCGAGCTGCATATATAGAAATTGACATGGAAGATTGGCAGGACTTGGTGCCTGATCTTGGTCACTCCAGAGGTCAGTCCTCTCAATATAAGCAAATCGTTTATCTATATTGGCTGATGAAAAACTTAATAGCCAAAGCAATGGTAAACCCCCCTTTGGACTCCTCTAAGGCTACACAGTGATCCTTGAAATTCTATAAGGAATTTCAACTGATTCAATTTCAGCTTCAATCGCAAAATGGAAGTCTCAGTCGCATTGAAAAACAAATTCCATGCATCCCGCAAAATGATCTTCCAGATTCTAGTGCGAACGATCCATCTCTCGTTGATTCCTTTGATGATTAATAACATGACAATTTCATTTCTATTTTTTAACTTTTGATATATGAAGAATCTATAGACTTTATTTTCTGTTTTAAGTTATTTATAGTATAGGAAATATAAGGATACTGAGACATATTTAGCACTGCTTGACATGCTTAAATTATTCTGTTTTTGGATGACATATCATGCAGTTAGGTGGTCAACAAATCTGGTTTCCCTCTAGGCAGGTTGAGGCCACCTAACCATCTGATTTCTAGTTGTAACTTTCCCTTTTTGAATGAGTGAAAAGGTTCTGCCAAGATTTATTTTTTTTTTCTCTGTAAAACTAGCTACTATATTATATACAGTGAGAAAATTACATCCAGGATGACATTGTGCCCAAGGCCAGCAGTGGCGCTGTGGGCTTGGCTTTCACAGAACAGAACATGCCCTCGCAGGGGCTTTACTACTATACTGAGACATCCAAAATGAACCATTGAAACACAAACAAGACCTCGACCATTCTGAAACCGCCCACGCAAGGGCACGATAGCTGCCTAGAACCACCCACGCAGGGGCACGATATCTGACTGAAACCGCCCACACATGGGCTCGAAAGCTGGCTAGAACTGCCCACGCAGGGGCATAAGAACAAAACATGACCATCCCACACTGGGGCCTCAGACGAATTGGACCTGATCCAGATAAGACAAAAAACATAGCCATAGACATAGTCAGAACCAGAGAGAACCAGAACAAAACCTGAACAGCGCTGGGTGAGGAAGAGGTGGTCAAGCTGAGGGCTATTCGGGAGGCTTTTCCTCAACCACTTCGCACCAGCCATATTTCTCCCGCAGAGCGTCCCAGTCCTCCTCAGCTTCTTCCTTGGAGGTCGTAGCTTCCTGAGCCTGAGGGCTTTTGGGAGCTTGCCCAGGTGCCTCCGCTGGTGTCTGTTCTTCCGCTCCCAGGCCTCCCACTGGGGTTCTCTCCATGCTGCTCGCACCTCCATCTTCATCCTGAGATTCTTCGAGAAATAGGACTGATACATGGGCATTGATGCGGGGTCTGTCCTGCGTGCTGCCAAAAGAGAAGATGGCAGACCCGAATGCGGGTGCAGGGGCTGGCTCAGCCTCAGGATCGCCTGAGTCTAGGAACTGGCTGGCCTGAATGGGGGTGGCTTGAATTCCTTTATGGCAATGGCAGCGACAGCACTGAACCCGTGGTCGTGAAGCTGGAGGGCGAGTCGGCCTTCCGCGAGCTGGACCTCTTCGACGAAACATTTTTGCAGGGGCGGATATGGATGCAGGTGTAGAGATGGCTCTGCGCCCCACTGTCCAGAGCCTCCTCCGAATGGTGCCCAAACAGCAGTCATAATTAAACCCGCCAACATTTCCCACAGAATTAGAAACCTGGACGAGGATGCTGCAGACAAACAACTGTGCTCCATGTCTCTGCCGACCTCCCTTAAAATCAACCCAGATCTTTCCTCGGAGCCTGTACGCCTCAGCTGCAAGTTGCAGTCGCCCCATTGTGACATAACCCGCATTGAATGTCTGCCGCCTTCCCTGTGATGAAATTCCATGGCTGCGAAGTATGAATTCAATGCTGAGCTTGGAAATGAGGTAGCACATGGCTTCCATGTGGCTCCTCGCTTACACCTATCCCGTCACCCGCATCCGGGGAGGTTCTGCCAAGCTTACAAAAAAAAAAAAAAAATTACAAATTTTCTATGGAAAAAAATGAAAAATAAATTTAAAAAATATTTTAATTTTAAATTGGTTAATAAGTAGAAAAAATTATAAAATTTAAATAATTCTACCTAAATTCAATGTCTACATGAATACCATACTTTATTTTATTTTTACCAAAATAAGATTTAAGTTATTTTAAAAGGGTTGCATTTAAGTTGGTAGCATTATGTTCATGCATAAAAGTTTTGAGATAATATTAAAATTATACATACTTCTAAATATTCTATTACATGCACAAGAGTCCCATCCAAACTAGAATTCCATGTTTTTTTGCACGTAGGTTATTTCAGAATTTATCCAAAAAACATGTTATTCAAAAATACATATAACAAGTCATGGGAGTGCACTATCTTGAGCTCCTTGCCCCTCTAATTGAGGGTAGTTTGGCTTTGCTATCTCTATCGGATCTTTGATTTGCTTATGACATCAAAGCAACAATGGAAAACCAACACTCATATACAAATAAATATGAGCAAAAATGGAGCAAGGGACATAGAGAAATATGCTCCTAAACCCTTGAAGGGGGATTTTACTAAATAAATTATTATTCCCATTTGTTTTCATTGTATAAATGGTCCCTTTATAAAAAAATAGGTTATTGTAATAACTAATTCATCAATAGCTAATTAGTTCAACTAAATGCCTAACTGTCTCCGATGGTCTCTCCAAGAGATCTCCTTAAATCCTTCCATGTATCTCTGAACTGATCTCCATCCCTTACTTCTCTCGTTTTCCCTCAATCTCTCTTTCCTACATAGACTTCTAAAATTAGTCTACATTATTACAATTTCCATCATATTATTTTATTAAACATTACAAATAGGAATGTTCCCCTCATTAATGAGAAATCTTCATTAAATTGGTCCCTTCTTTGTCTTTTAGGTTCTTTGCCTTGTCACTCTTTGTCTTTATCTTTAGTCTTCTCCCTTTGACATCCTTAATCTTCTTCACTTGTACCTACAAACATAAGTTGAATTCCATATAAATAAGTCACCATCCATCAAAATGCATGCCTCTCTAAACAATGTATTTGTTGATTTTCTAGGAAACCTTTTCTTGTACATCAATTGTTCTTCCACCACAAGTCTTCACACATATACATTTTATCCCCCCAAATCATCATCAACCATCATCTTGGGTTTTTTTGGCTTGCGTGTAACTATGCTCTTGATGCTCCTACATCAAACTCCCAAGAAACAAAACTTCTTCATGGGCTCATGTTCATCTATTACCTCTCTTGCAAAATTTTGCCTCATAGTTTACTATACTTCATCTCATCCTCAACGATCATTCTGCTCCTACACAAGTCCCTTTTCATGACTTGCAATCTCCTTAAATTCCCTTAATTCTGTCAAGTGTTGGTTGCCTCAAATAGATTGCTTTTCCCACATCGAGCTTCTCTCTATGAATGACCATACATCCTCATGTGGCTTGTACTTAAAACAAACAATATATGATGATACATGTTTTTTGGTTGACCACAAAGCTTCAATGGTTTTTATATTACCATGAACTTTATGAAATTAAACTTTTCTTCTTCAGGTTTACATCATTATTTGACTCTGGTATATACCATTATAACTTATCATTTCCTTATATGACTAAGACCATTTTCTCTCGTTCAAAACGTTGTCAAGGAGGTCTAATAAACTCCTAGGATGTCATGTTTCATGAATTTACTATATCTATATCTTAAAAAACCAACTGTACATTTATTTATAACTTGCTTAGCTTGCTTCTTCTGCCATGTCAAACTTTCTTCTTGTCTTTTGGTGTCCTTCTCTTTTTTGATGTTTCATTCTCTCCTTCCTTGTCTCTTTTTCTTCATTGCTCTTTTGCATCTTTAAATCCTCTTTTTCG
Source organism: Pinus taeda (assembly GCA_000404065.3). NCBI lineage: Eukaryota > Viridiplantae > Streptophyta > Pinopsida > Pinales > Pinaceae > Pinus > Pinus taeda. Next base: position 191,121 of record APFE031371640.1, on the reverse strand, counting down.
CCCTTTCTCATTTTCTAACTTTATTGATTGCTTCTCTTGCCTTTGCTTCATTTGTTCAAGTCTAAGATTTTGCACTCTACTTCATTTTAATCTCAGCTAGCTATATAATCTATATCACATTCTATGGTCTATAATGCCTCATTCCTTCTCTTATTGTGTCACCTATGTAAATCCTTCAATCATATCCTAAGTTGTTTTCAAGGGGGGGGGGGATGTTAGGATATTTAGACACTTATAAGTTAGTTAAGTTCAACTTGGTCTAATGTGTCTAATAGGTAAAAGTGTGTTACTTATTGTGTTTCATTAGTATGTTGTGACAAACCTTGTCTAATATGCTAATATAAATATTTAAATCAGATTGTTGTAATTAAAATGCATGAGAATATGGACACAAATTTTCAGAGCTTGGGAAACGAGGATTGGTTAAGGGGGCTCAAATAATAAATTTCAGTCATGGAGGTTGACCTTCCTACCTTAATGGGATTACTACACAATTTAACTAAATTGGAAACACAAGACAAGTAAAAGAGGACAAAAATTACCTATTGGAATGGGCACACTAACAAGTAAATAGGCCTTGGAAAATGTTGGGTGGGGGGGTTATTTTTCATTTTTGACAAAATAAAGGATTTAGGGATGAAAAGAAGAATAAGAGAGAGTAGAGACGAGAGCACATAGAGATAAAGTTCGCTCTGCTAGCAACACAACTAAAGAAACCCAAGAGGGCTTGTTGGATGAGAAAATTCTAGAGTGACGACTTGCCTTAAGGTTGAAGAACCCATAGAGAGCGACTTGCTTAAGGATTGATGAACCCACTGGGAAGCTTGTGGAATGACGAACCTATTGGACAAGAGAGGGACACTTAGGTTCTTGTGGGGTTGATGAACCACCAGGATTGTTAATGTTGGTACTTTCTCTCACTGAAGAACCAACTAGAGAAGTGGTATCCGTGTTCCTATAATAGTTTTTCCAACTAATGAACCTTCTTATGTAATAATGAAACTCTTCTATTGAAATTGAGTTATGAATCTTTGTGCTTATAAAGAATATCAGGGATGACATTGACTGATATAAAATCTCTATGGGTAAAAATTAGGAGCTGTGAGAAAGCCTAAGGGAAGTAATTTCTTGTTCACTATGATTGACTCCTAATTAACTCGTGGGTAAACATGAGTTGGCCTTTGGAGACACTATTTAAACTAGTGGTATTGGTTGTACTAATTTTAAGCACTCCTCCTCAAGCTCTGGAATTTGGCTGAAGGTAGATTGGTTGCAAGAAAGTTCTAGTGTAGACCAAACTCAGTTGTCAGATTGCTTCATAAGATAAGTGCTCATCTATGTTCTTGAAATTTGAATATTATACACGTCTCTTTTGTTGATTTCATGTTCTATTAATACCGAGGAATGTGGCTTGCTATGCAAATGTGGCATGATGTTTTCTTGTGTTAATTCTAAGTAAATGGGTCACTCTTGTGCTTGCTTTACGAGGCTGAATCATATTAAATTCCGTTCATGATTAAGATATAAATATTTGCGCTGGCGTGAGCTTGCAATTGGTCTAAATGGACTATGTAAAGAGACAGGTGAACCTCTAATAAATACTTCCATTACATTGATGTGAATGTGCCTTTTGAACAAGTTAAGTGTTCTAAAGTTGATGAGAGATAGGCTTCTATGTTTTTCGTGTGTGTGTGTGTCTATATATATATTTATATATATATATAATGTAAGCTCATGAGAGATGTTTATATACATATGTAAATATTAAATGTGTAGGTTAGTTTGAGCATTACAAGCTTAGGAAGGATAGCCCTGTCGACTCTAAGCCACAGGCTATGTGCTTATATAAATATGTATATGCATAACACTAAAGCTCAATAGAGATATTGCTTCATTCATATATATAGACACACACACACACTACCAAGGTTGGGATGAGGCCTTAGTAAGCTCAGGAGGGAGAGGCTATGTGGTAGGGAGTCGAGGGTGCCCTCGAACAATACACCATATATAGACATATATGTATGTATATAATGTAAGCAATGGGAGGAGCAAAAGCTAAGTTCTGAAGGGGCTCGAAACTGTCATGCCCAAAACCATGCACAAAAAACCATGTGCAAAACCATGGGTAGGTCTGCCCACCATCCTTGGGCCTAACCTCCATCCTTGGTTTTGCCCAACCATCCTTGGGCCTAACCCCCATCCTTGGGTTCACATAATATTTTTTTTACGGAGCACTACCTTAAACCTTGTGAAGGGGGTGGGGGGGTTGGGCTACCACCCCTTGCAAACCTCGCGATAAGGGGTTTGTTCCCCCCCCTTACGACGCCCCTCTTCCCTGCTGCATCCAACACAACATAACAATACCTGGGGCTAGTCGTGAAAAGAATGTAACACATAGCCAACAAACAAACTATTCCATTATGTCCAGAATGGTTTTTCAACCAAGTTCGTCTTTCATTTCATAAGAAAAGGTGTCTATTTGCCCAGAGACAACAATTTTCGTCAAATCTAAAGGTATACAATTTGAATACACCCATTGCAAATTATTATTTTTTAATATTTTTATAGAGTTCATATTTAAATTTTCTATTTATATTCTCAATTGTATATTCTTTCTGGTCCATATATGCCTTGTGCTCCATGCGATCTCAACAAATAAAAAACAAAGCATAAAAGTGTTTTCTTATCTATGCATGCTCTTGGACGTGCGCTATAAATGATCTCGACAAATCAAAATTAGTGAGGAAACTTGCATTTTCCAGGTATGCTAACTGAGATCTAACCCCATTGTTGTTGAATTTTTGGGATTTTTTTTCAAATTGCTATTTGTTTTTGGATAAGCAATTTTTTTTTGGCAAACATGCACTTCAAGGCAAAGCTCCAACAAGAACAACAATAACAACTCACCCACATTCCTTCACTCCTATTGTTATGTATTTTGCAACAACAACAACAACCTCACCCTCCTTCACTACTATTGTTATGCCTTTTGTAACAACGACAACCTCATCCTCCTTCACTATTATTGTTAAATCTTTTATACTAGCTCATTTGGTTAAAAGTTACTTTATTTAGTAAGGGGCCTTGAGTTCAAATATATATATATTTTTTAATTATTTTTTGAAAAAGTTAATGCAAACTTAAGTTGTTTCAAAATTTTATTGTAAAGAATATTTCACTTGTAATAGAAAAGTTAATCACTATTAAAATAACATCAATCTTTTTTTCCTGGGTGCGACTTTAATTTAAAAAGTTACTTCACTATAAAAGTAATTCTCACTTGTTTTATAAGAGTGGGTCACTTCATAAAATAACTTACTTTTAAAATGAGCTTATACGCAAAGTTACCTAGAGATTTTTTTTATTTATTTTTAATCAACATCCATCACTACATGTACCAACTTATACCTGCCACATGGCTATTTGCTACCGTTAATGCCTTTTTTAAAAAGGGCATAACTTTCACATTCAGATTCCATTTTTAGTGTTTTTTTAAACAACCTATTTTTAGCTTTCCATCAAGACAGTCAATCTCATCTTCTAAAACCATATTATATGCATATTTTAATATGACCATTCTAAGTGAACTTTTGCTTACAAATATCATGTACTTCTCATAGAAATCCCACATGGAAGATGTATTAAGAAGTAAAGTATTGTATCAAATTATCTTGGGACAAGAAATGGCCCCCGCCAATGATGATGATAAATCCAAATGGGATAACAGGAATTATGAAGCATTTGGATTAATCATAATTTCCGTTTCCCCTTATTTGTGATTTCATATTTGAGGAATCGATGATCTGAATGCAACCTAGGAAAAGTTGAAAAGGATATTTGGTGAACCTAACATTATTAGATCTCATCAACTTGAAAATCAAGTCACGACTTTAAATCTTAATTATTTTCCCTGCATTAAATATTACTTATATAAGTTCAAAACACTTAGGCATTGCTTAAATAAAGCCGGGTTGATCTAAAGGATGAACATTACATGTATATTATTCTTTCCAAGCTTGGTTCTACATATTTTGGTTTTGTGTCTGCATTTTATGCCACAAGAGAATATTCAATGCAACCTCTACTTCTTATTTTGTTGAGTGGCTTATTTATTTTGGATCATATTATCATATGGCTAAGAATAAAGTCATGTTTTCTGCTTTTATTAACACCAAACAAATATTTATTGGTATTGATAGATCTCTTAGTGTTGTAGGTTTTAGAATAATTCAAGTAAGCAATGGTCATTTCAATGATGTATTATGTGTTCCAAATCTTTCCTACAACCTTCTATCAGTATATCAAATCACTCATTTAGGTGAAGGTAAAACAATGGAGTTTTCACCTCACCAAGTTGTAACTAAGGATTTAAAACATCTTAAGCATGTTCTTGCGACTAGAATAGATGATGATATTACTCGATTGTACAAGTTTGACAACTTTGGGTGATCATCTTTTCCCTCAATATATATTGCCCATAGTGATAACTTGAGCAAAATTTGGCATGAGCAATTTAGTCATCTAAACTATCACTCACCGCAACAACTATGTAATCAAAATATGGTGATTGTTCTTCCTCTCATTTCTTGCAGAGATGGTGTTTGTGTTGGTTATGTTCTCGACAAAAATCATCAGAGCAATTTTGATAAATGTGCCTCTTGGCACACCTTATCCCCTTTGCAGCTTATTCACAATGATTTGTGTGGTCCACTTTCTTCTCCCTTTTCCTTTGGGTTCAAGTATTGCTTAAATTCCATTTATGACTTCTCTAGCTGCATTTGGGTTTATTTCTTAAAACCTAAGAGTGGAGTTTTTTACTTGTTCTTAGCCTACAAGGCCCTTGTAGAAATTTAATCTGGACAACAACCACAAAGGTTAAGAACAAATAATGGGGGTGAATATGTCAACAATAAATTCACAACTTATTGCACTACATAAGGCATTCAAAAGCGACATATTTTTCCATATACACCATGAAAAAATGGTGTTGTTGAAAGAAAGAATCACTCTTTTTTTAATCGAAGGTTGAAAAAAACAAACATACATTAAAGGTAATGGCTAATTGTATGATTCAATCTTAGGGATTAAGTCTTCATTACCAGGCGGAAGCAATCACCTTTGCAAATCACACATTAAATTGCACTCCCACAAAGGCTTTAAACAATATGACACCTAAAGAAGCATGGAATAACATTAAGCCATATATAAACCACTTCCATATCTTTGTATTGTAGCATGGGCTCACATTATTGATGAATCCTATAAGTGAGAAGTGTATTTTTGTTGTGTATTTTGAAGATGTAAAAGGTTAGAAACTTCTTCAACCTCACTCCATTGACATAATCATTAGAAGATATGTTAAAGTTGATGAAAATATCTTAACCCGTGAGCCTAATTAGATGGTTGTACCCTCTTTGGCCTACAAGCCATCTTCCATGTTTGTGCCACCTTCGATCTTTGTGCCACCTTCTCTTCCTATTCTAATTTCTCCCTTAAATCATGACACTAAAGATGAAAATCCATATCCACCTGTTCATATTCCTCCAAATGAGTCCATCGAACATGAACTCGCACCAACACCACATGTTCCCAAATGGGTTTGTTCAACACGTGAAGTAGTTGGTGACTAGTCCATGATCCTACAAATCAACATCATACTTGTTCATGGTTACAACAAGCCTCCTCACTTTTGGCTTAAGCGAGACTCATGTTTAAGAAACATTTGTAGAAGGTTTAGGCCATCCAATTAGGAAACAACAATGAATGAAGAATATTGTTCCTCAATGGAGAATGATACTTGGGAAATTGCACCTCTTCCAAAAGGAAGAAAACTTGTCAGATGTAAATGGGTATACAAAACTAAGTATGCGTCAGATGGAAGTGTTTAAAGATGCAAGGCCAATTAGTTGCTAATGGATTCCCTCAAGTTGAAGGGATTGAATACAATGAAACCTTTGTCCCTATCACTAAAATGAATTCCATCTACCTTTTTCTATCCCTTGTTGACTCGCATGGATGGGAGGTCCATCATATGGATGTTAAATATGCCTTCTTACATGGGGATATACAAGAAGAAATACACATAGAACAATCTCTTAGCTACGTTTAGAGTGACTCCAACCTTATTTGTCGCCTTAAGAAATCTTGTTATGGTATTAAACAAGCTCCTCAAGCTTGGTATGTAAAAATGGATAGCTTTCTTCTTGACTCTAACTTCTTTAGATGTTATCTTGACCCCAATGTCTACACCAATAAAGTAGGAAGCCACTTCACAATCTTTGTTCTTTATGTTCATGACCTTATCCTCAGTGACCCTAAACTTTTAATCCTTGTGAATTCAAGCCTTAAGAAGAAGTTTTGAATTCCACATTTAAGATATTTTCATTATTTCCTTGGCCTTCAAGTATTGCAAACAGAGGAAATAATGTCTCTTTCCTAATCTTGCATGCAACCTACTTCACCATTTTCACATTGAATATTGTAAGCTAGCCCCTTCTCCCTTTCAATATGGATCAAACTTACTGCCACCTGCACTATACCCAAAGTTGATGCCACTTTATATCATAAGTTAGTTGGTGGCCTTTTATATTTGACTCTTACCCATCCTAATATTTCCTTTGTTGTTGGTCTTGTTGCCTAGTATATGCAAACATCACATGAAGGTCATTGGAAAGCAAAAAAAATGATACTTTGATATATTTGGGATACAGTTCAGTTTGGGATACATTACAGTTCAAGGGGGGCTCCTTTGTTGGTTAGTTTCATTGGTTTAGATTGGAATGGCGATGATCTATAAGCTGTTGTGGATATGCCACTGGGTAGTTAATCACAACATATCTGATAAAATTATATTTAAAAATCCAAAATCTACACTCTTAGGGTTTTATTTCTCTTTAGATTTTTGGATTTATAGATTATTGTTAATTTCATATGCATGCAAATTAAAATTATGCAGAAAATAGGGAACAACAAAATATAAACTCACAAACCATGATTTGACACAAGATATGACCTGGGAACCCTTTCAGGAGAAAACCCAGTTGGAAGGTGAGGTCGCTTTGCTCTCTTTATTTGAATAGAAAATGGTTGTGAGTACAAATAAGTATGGCTTTTGGCCCGTGGGATAATACATTGCAAAAATACTCTTTGTATGCTCTATGTCCTATCCCTCTTGGCTATTTTTGCTCATCTATGGAACAAATGCACTTGAAAAAAATGGAACGTCTTTTCCTCTAAGTGGCTTGGTTATAACACAGCTCGATAACGTACTAGTGGTTAGGTTTGGTGGGATAATATATTGCAAAATTATCTTTGTATGCTCTATGTCCTATCCCTCTTGGTTATTTTTGCTAATCTATGGAACACATGCACTTGAAAAAAATGGAACCTCTTTTCCTCCTAGTGGCTTGGTTATAACACAACCCGATAACATACTAGTGGTTAGATTTGACTACCCCAACTCTTAACCATAGTTCAATATGGACTCTTATATAGTCTTCTTCATCGTAATCATGTGGCTACCCCTCTTCCATGAATAATGGGGGCTGATGTGGCATCCTCTCGAATTATGGTTGTGAAAACAGGAAGGTCAACTTCTAAGTGGCATAACTTTGCATAAGACTCTGATTGAGGTGATTCTTACGTTGTTGGAAAGGTCTTTATGTGTAAAATAGGAAAAAGGTTGTGCACTAAAGAAACAAATTTTTACCCCTGTAAAATGTCATTTGATGCCTCAAAGTGCTCCCAGAAGGTTTCAGACCCTGATTTGCCAAACTAGGTCCTGATGGTCAAAATGGCCCTGCGAGTTGATTCCTCCATTTTTTTTTCCACTCTAAAAGCATTAAGACGGATGACAAATAATATAATTATCAAATCTAGATTAGGAAACCCTGATGATTGAAAGTCTATTGCAGGTTATGTTTTCCATTTTGGTTCTAAACCTGTCACTTGAGCTTTTAAAAAGTTGCAGACTATTATTCTTTCTTCAATAGAACTAAAGTACCAAGCAACAACTAATGAAAGTCAAGAATTTTTGTGGTTTCAACATAGCCTTTCAAAGTTTGGATTCTAATAACATCATCCAACTATTCTTTGGTGTGATAATCTTAGTGCCATTAAGCTCGCCAAAGATCCAGTTCAATATCAACACAACAAACACATTAAGCTACAAATGCACTTCATCAGAAAGTGTTTAAAGGACAATTTCACTTGCAGTAGTAAGCTACTTTAGACCCAAAAATCCTGCCAAGGCTTGACCACATAGAGGGTGTTGCAGTGAAAGCATAATAGAAGCATATCCCAATGCATGCATGCATATATAAGAAATTACAAAGAGGGTAAAGAAATTGTAACTCTTATCGAGAAGAGTTCACAATTTTGTGTATTCATCTTGGGGAAAACCTCCAAAGATATTTCCTCATGTCCTTACTCCTAAATACCTACACATAACAATGGGTCACCAAGGGGTGGATTTTTGAGCTATAAAAGATTCCCGCTAATGGATGAGGTTAGAAGAGAAGTTGATCATCAAAATACATTATAATAAAACTAGTGAGTGAGGTAGAGGAGAGACCACAGACAAAAGACATGTAGAGGCTATGAAAATCATATTTATATACATAAAAAGTACATCCAAGAGATAGGCATACCCATACTCGATATTGAGAGAATAGAGCATGGCCACCCACATGACATACTACGAACTCATGTCATCACATTAGTTATCAGTAGGGCTTGACACTTATGTGAGTGCCCCCAATGATAGCCCTTTACGTAATGTACTCTCCAATGCAACTTAGGGGATGCAACATGCATGAGTGAGGTAGCCCCATGCCCCAAGGTCTTCGACTCGTCCCAATGGTACAAATCTACTACATGTGAATGAATGGGCCGATGTCAAGCATGTAGGGAGGCCGTCAGATTACCGGGCATTAAAGAATATTGTTAACAGATGTGAGGGAGACAACTAATAATGAAAATTGATCCCAAGGTATCTAGTACGATCTACATAGTGTGAATAAATGAGTTGAGGTCGAGCACTTCGCAGAATCAGTCAACATGGGCCAATGATGAAAACCCATTATAAACCGCAAGGAAGCTTGCCACTAAGGACTGTAAGCTCCAAGGTACTAGACTATCTCTAGATCTACATCCCATATAATGTGTTGATGTCAATGGGAAGAGATCCATTGAAGGGGCCTTGATGTTTTCCCCATCAATCAACACAAAATATGAAATATATGATAATAGCAATTGAAGAATTGATGCACAACTGACACAAAGATGGATGACACAAAAGGTATGATGATACCTGTAGATAGAAGACATTGGTTGGGAATTCCCTTCAACATATAATGGCATGACCCAAACGTGAACTAAACAACATAGATTAAATAATACCAAATTGAGCCTTGTTTAAATTGAGAAAATTTAAATTTCCACATCAGCAAACAACTTGGAGGTAGTTAATTGAGGTGCATGGCTCTTGTCACTTAGTTAGATCAGTAAATTCGAGTTAGAGGACTTGAATTTCAGTTATGCATAAGTGATTTCTAATTTGTAGCAATCTGATTCAGTTATATCCAGTTGTGTTTTGTTAAACTAGTTCTAACTGTTGATAAAACTAGTGGAAGGTCAATTGTACAGTGGGACAACATTCTAACTCAGTGATCATCTAGTTAACTGATCAATCAACCTAAAATAGCTAGTGCATTCATAGAATTTGAGTTCCCCAGTTTTGGTGCATATTCCAAGGCAATGTAACATCAATTGTAGACTATTCTTAAGTGTACAAGTGTTGTATGCAAAATATATGATCAACCTTGGGAATTGTGCAATAAATTGGAGGAAAATTGATAAATAGTAAGGGCCTAATTCCTCAGGATTTGAACGAGGAAATAGGGGCTCAAGCTGAGGCAAAATTTGGCTAAGCCTGGGTTAAAGCTTCTCAGTGAGCAAAGAGATAAGTTGTTCACTTGCGGGTTGTGCTCATATTTCATAAATCAATTGTAATACTTCTATATTCATCCGATTAATGCAGGAAGGCTTAAGGGGTTTTTAGTAGTTTATTTCCCTTAGATAAATCACTATGTATGTGTGGTGTTTCTTATTGCATATTTGTGAATGTTGTTCTAAATTGTGAATTAATTTCTATAGAGCTGTAGATTTGAATTCTGTCTCATGATCTCTTAAGCAGTGACAATTCTATCACCATAATTCTACATGGCATCAGAGCTGGATTCACATTAGAACAATAATTTCGAAGTTGTTCTCAAGATGTTCGAATTTGCAGCTTAAGTGTAGCAAGATCTGTTCAAAGTTGGGAGAATGACATCAAATGGATTGAGATTAGAGTATGCCTTAGAAAGTAGCTTGAATTTAATTGCATGGAGGCAATGCTCGATGACAACAAATTGTTGGAATATGTCAAGATAGACATTCCAAAACTAGGATCAGATGATGCCAAGAACCTAACCCAATGGAAGAAAGATGTAGCTAAGGTGAGGATAATAATCTTGGAGGGAGTATGAGACCACATTGTCTCAAATATCCATGGGAAAACAATGTCTTTTGCAATGTGGAAGGCATAGATAGAGATATTCAAGAATAACAATGACCATAGAAAACTGGCCCTCAAAGACAAACTCCGAAAAATTAAGATGGAGAAGAATGATATTATTCTACAATATCTGACCATATTTACACAAGTTCAGGATGAACTTGGAGGGGTTGGTGTGACTTTTGCAGATGTTGACCTGTTGAGCCTAGGTCTTCTAGGCCTTCCAAAATCATGGCATAACTATCAGGACTCTATGAATTGGAGGGAAAATTTACCAAATTGGGAAAGGTTGTGGTCTGATTTGGTTTAAGAAGAGTTCAAGAGAAATAACTAGGATGGAACTTCATCCAAGGGAGGGGATGAAGAAAAAAATGCATTGGTTGGAAATGAAAATAAGGACAAAGGGAATAAATCTCAAACAAAACTAGAATCCTACCAAGGGGGCAAGAAGAAAGACTTGTCGAGAATAAAATTCTTTAATTGTCCTGAATACAGGAACTATACTACAAAGTGTCCACACAAAAAGTTTAGAAAGAATAACTCAAGAGTAGTAGGTGAAGCATTGGCTTCACAGTTCGAGATAGATTTCACCCTGATCGCATGGATGGCTAGCATTGTGATGGGGAGTGTGTGGTACTTGGATTCAGGTGCTTCGTTCCACATGACAAGGTGTAGAGAGTTTTTAAGTGACCTAGAGGAGAAATATCTCTAAAGGCATATTGAATTTTGGGTCAACAAAAGGTACAATGCTACCATGATTGGTACAATAACCTTTAAGAGGGATTCAGGCTCCCCTCTTCGACTCAAAGATATCTTGTTTGTTCCAAAACTAAAGAAGAACCTTATCTCTATATCATTTTTGGAAGACCGTGGCTATGGTGTGATCTTCACTAAAGGGAAAGCATTTCTGAAACATTTAGCTATTGGGCAAGTGAAGCAGATTGGAGTCAGAATGAAGAATCTTGTAATAGCTCTACTGAAAATTCCATGTAATAAAAGATAAAAAACAATAACCAAGGATGAATGGGACACTTATTCCAAGTTTAATGTTGGGAAAGACATCCTAGGGGATGTTCATTTGGTTTTTTATGGCTAAGGAAATTGGCAAAGGCAATGACTAAGGCTTTGGAAAAGAAAAATGGCATTTTTGACACATTTATTTATGAAAACAATGGAAATTAGGAGGAAAAGGAGGTGTAAGGTCACAGGTTGCATGCAAGGAGGAAAATGAAGGAAAATAATGAAAAACAAAGAAACTTGAGGCCTCATTCATAAAAAGGCTTATGAGGATTAATTGGGAACCTTTGATCAGTTTAGCTTTGGAGCTCTCTCATTATTCTCTCTCTCTCTCTCTCTCTCTCTCTCTCTCTCATACTCTTGGACACTTATATTTTTCTTGGAGCACTTTGGCATTAGAGCAAGAAAGGCAAAGAAGGCAAGAGGAAGCAAAGATCAAGCAGGGAAAGGCAAGATCAAGAAACTAAAACAAACTTCATTGCAGGTATCAACTTGCATGTGTATTTTCCTTGCTATATTTGGCATGCATGGGATTGCATGTGTTTCTTTTCTACCATGGCATGGGTTTTTCCAGGTGTGACAGTATTTTCAACCTATCCTTTCCATTTCCTGATAGCTTTGATGAGATGGGTTCTCTCATGTGGTTTGTGTTGGATGACCAGATTGGATTCAAAGCTGAGTGGGGTGGATCTCTGAATTGACAAACACATGGTGGTAGTGGTCCCTGAACCAGACTGAGGATGCACTAAGCCACTAGCCTAGTAACCCCTGAACTAGACTGTGGGTTGTTGTAAAGCCAAATTGTGTGCCTAGGTGGGCCTAGGAATCCTTACCGGTGAATGGCAGGATATATAGTAAAGCCAAGAGGTGGATTTTCTCTATGTTGGGATTAATGATTCTAGGATGGAATGTATGGTAAATCCTAAAGAGTATGTCTCAGTGTAGGGCATAGTTATCCCTAGATCAGATTGTGGATGCATGGTAAACCCTGAGAGACTTAGAGGCACACAAATTCCTCATGGTGTAGGCAGAGAACTCTGGTGGCATCCACATTGATTGGTGTTTTTGACGTGTTCTATGAGTCCCACATTCATCCTTGGAATATGGCACAGGGGTGATTGGCTGAAGAGAGACTTGGCTCAACCAATCTATGGTCGAGTGGAACGTGGTAGTCCCATCTCCGGTCAGTTCATTTCATTGATTAATGATAAGTTCATTCCATTGGTTTTCATGTGTAAATGTACTGGTGTATATATGGATTTTGATGGCTGATATGTTTATTGTAATTATGTTCCTATTATGCTGGTTATATGTTCATTTTATGGTAGCAGCTATGTTTGGCTCTCAACATGTTTTTACTTCTATTTGAATGGATATTGTATTTATGACCTAATAAGTGATACGGTAGCAAATGACATGAGGAAACAATGGTTCATGGCGATTCTCGGATAAGTAAGAGATCCATACACTTAACTTTGTGATTTACACGTGTAGGTTACATGTGAATGATATGTTTAATGAAATCCCTGTCATGGCTAGTAGGGGTCTGGTTAAGGCCTTAATCAAGTATTTACTTTTTCATCATTGTTTCCCTGTACTTTACTTAATTCCAAGGTTTCATTCCATTCTGAGCAGTGGCTTGGGTTATGGGCTTGAAAAAGTGGCTCAAATCTTGGAGTTGTTGGCACAAAACTGGCAAGTTTGGACCACAATCGCTGGCAGGTAGGCCTATGAGAGCGACTTTAGGTCACTAGTCGCTCCCTTTCCCATAGCATGAGAGAGACTGAGCCTTAAATTGTCCAAAACAACAGTGGGACCCAGAGACAAGTTGTCTGAGTGGCTGACTTGTCTTTTGAGGGTTTTGTTGATGGTGTTGGATGGCTATATGTGATGTTTTATCAATTCCACTTCCTTCAGGTCACCTAGAAGGTTGAATCTTATCATAGTAGACTCTCGTCTCATGTTTACCCTAGTTGGAATGGTAACTTGGTTGGATGTGGGAGGAGGCTGTTATAGAGTGGTATCAGAGCATGGTTCAACTCTCAGACTAAATGGGTTGAATGTGTGTTGGTCATGCATGCATGTTAGTTGCATGTGTGTCTCGTACACTTATATACTTGTTTCATTTGCTCGATGATGGATTAGGGTTGTAGTATGGTTATCATGGAGAATTTGATGTTGATTTTGTGAAGAGTATTCAACATGAGTACGTGACTGACTGTATATGGTTATTGTCACTTACATGTTGATTTTATGTCGCCTACTTACATCCTTATATATTAGGTTACATTTTGAATATTTTGATTACATGCATCAGTCTTGTAGGTTGATTGCAAAAATTGATCGATTATGTTCGCCTACATGCGATTATGCGTATTTGTAGTTGGTTAGGCATTCCTTTTGCATATTGTCGGTTTCATGTAGCAATGTGTACAATGTGGTAATGTTTGTTGTCATGCATGAGGTCATAGCATGCATTTTTTATATGGCCTTGCATTGATGACTAGATCCTAGCTAGAGTGATGTCTATGTGTTTATACATTTATTGTGTATGTATATATGCTTTTATGATTATGTTATACATGTATCATGCTGATTTGGTGATCTTGCAGACAAGGTATCCTCCCCAAGTTATACTAAGGTACATCAATTTATTATGATTTGGTTTATCTGACATATTATGCGTTGCAGGAAGAAAGAGATCAAATGGCTAGCAAGGTGGTAGACTACGTAGAATCTCCCTATGCATCAAATGAGCAACGTGGTGTGGGGCATACTTCTGATTTAACCAATACACTGAGGAGCTTGAAGGAAGAGATAAGGAGTTGTAAGGCAGATAATGATCGGATCATATAGGCACAAGAGAAGAAAGTAGAGGGTAATTCTATGCACATGAGGATGGGACTAATGGAGCATATGGCAATAGACCTCTTGGTAGACACAGGTTGGATAGATCTGACATGATGAGAAGATGGCAGGTTGTTGGACACTTTGGAAAGGAGGGGCGATGAGTACATGTATTATTCTAGTTCTCGTTCTGATAGACATCATGATCATCGTTGCTATCATCCTTATAGGGTGGATTGTAGGGGGTACTTGCCGGATGAATTCGAGAAAGAAAAACCACCTACTTTTGATGGAGATGTGAAGAAGCCGGAAGATGCAGAGGCTTGGATACTTGGTATGAACAAATTCTTTGAGTTACATAAGTACACAGATAACATGAAGGCCCAGATAGTTATCTTTAGCTTGAAAGGTAAAGCATACATTTGGTGGGAAGATGTTAAGTAGGTTATAGGCATCAGGATAGATGACTTAAGTTGGCGAGAACTCAAGAGGTTTTTTCAAGAATAAGTACTTGTCAGAAAGGTAGTATGACAACAAGGCTAAAGAATTCTATGAGTTAAAGATGGGGTTAATGACAGACGAAGAATATACAACCAAGTTTCTTGAGTTATTGAGGTATGTACTGTATCTTATTGATGAGAAGGCTAAAGTTCAGAGATTTTTCGGTGGTTTGTCGTTAACATTTAGAGATCAGATTCAGTAATATGAGCCTCAGTAACTTGAGGAAGTTATTAGGAAACTGAAACATTGCGATAAGCAATCAAAGCATAAGAATGAATATCATCATGGATGAAAAGGAAAAGACAAAGGTAGCGGTAAATGGCAGCCTAAGAGGACAAGCCCTCAACATGCAGATGGAAAGAAAATGTGGCACCACAAAAGAGATTTAATGAAACTAGATAGGCACATAGGCAAAAAAAACTGCAACAACATAGAGGTGAGGGCATTGGTTGGAGTGTGGAACATGTGGTGAGGAGCACCTTAGGAGATATTGTCCGTAGCACCAGGGTGGAAGGCCTAAGATATACAATGCACAGGAGGTGCAGACTATTGGGGATGTCGGTAAGAGTATTCCACATATCTATGTAGCAGTGGACAACAAGCAATTAGAACACCAAGCATCTATCATTGAGATGGACGATAAGATTTTTGATCAAGTTATTTATATTTTTATTGGCCCTAGATCTAATTATAGCTATGCTAGTCCTAACTTGGTGGATAAGTGTGGGTTGAATAAGGAGTTGCATGCAGATTCTTGGTTAGTGTAGTTGGCTACATGTACGAAGAAGTGAGTTCATCATTGGGTAAGAGCTTGCAGATTTGATTTGAATGGTATGCCTATAACAACACATTTGGATATATTACCGTTGGGTTCATACAATATGTTATTGGGCATGGATTGGTTGTATCTACATAGAACCAAGGTTGACTGCTATGACAAAGTTATTGGCATTGACGACAATAGAGAACCAAGAGTCTTGTAAGGTAAGAAGAAAGCCACATCAGTTAGGATGGTGATAACTATGCAAGCAAAGCATAACCACGGGAAAGGGTGTAATCTATTTGCATTACACATTTCTAGTGATGAGGGTAAGGAGGCTGAGGATGCAAATGTGTTGAACAGGTACCCAGTGTTGTAGTAGTTTCAAGATGTATTCCTTGGAGGATATTACAGAGTTTCCACCTCACAGGGAGGTAGAGTTTTCGATTGAGTTAGTGCTAGGGGTAGCTTCAGCATCGAAAATACCTTACAGGACGAGCACACCTGAGTTGGTTAAATTAAAATTGCAGCTGAATGAAATGTTGGTCAAGGGATACATTAGGTCCAAGTGTATCACCTTGGGGCGCACCAGTCTTGTTTGTGAGGAGGAAAGATGGTACCCTCTGATTATGCATTGATTATAGGTAGTTGAACAAAGTGACTATCAAGAACATGTACCCTTTGCCAAGGATTGATGACTTGTTCGATCAACTAAAGGGAGCAGCAGTGTTCTCGAAGATTGACTTGAGATCTAGATACCATCAGGTACACATTAAAGAGGAGGACATTTACAAGACTGCATTTAGGACCAGGTATGGGCATTATGAGTTTGTTGTTGTTCCATTTGGCTTAACTAATGCTCCAACTACATTCATTTGTTTGATGAATAGTGTGTTGCATCCATATTTGGGTAAGTTTGGTACTGCGTCCATTGATGATATACTGATATATTCTAAAAATAAGGAAGAGCATGTCGAGCACTTAACAACAATATTAAGGTTGTTGAGGGAGCATCAATTATATGCTAAGCTCAACAAATGTAGCTTCTTTTAGACTAAGTTACACTACTTAGGACATGTTGTCTCCAAGGAGGGCATTGCAGTAGATCCAGAGAAGATAAGGGCCATCATGGAGTGGGTAGCTCCTAAGAGTGTGGATGAGGTGAGATCTTTCATGGGTCTGGCAGGATATTATAGGGGGTTCATCATAAACTTTTCGTAGATTGATTCTCCCATTACATCATTCCATAGGAAAGGTAGGAAGTTCAAATGGACTGAAGAGTGTGAGACGAGCTTTGAGTAGTTCAAGTAGTTGTTGACACATGCACCAATGCTACAAATTGCAGATCCGGACAAAGAGTTTGTAGTATGTACAAATCCTTGTAAGAGAGGACTTGGTGGAGTCCTTACGCAGGATGGATAGGTGGTATTTTATGAGTCCCGAAAACTAAATGAGCCCTAGCAGAACTACCTGACACATGATATTGAGTTAGCAATGATTATACACGCACTGAAGATGTGGAGACATATCTTCTTAGCAAGCGGTTTGTGCTTATGATTGATCACATTGGGTTGTTATATTTGTTTGACCAATTGAATTTGAATGCCAGGCAGGCTAGATGGTTGGCCACAATCAACGAGTTTGACTTCGAGATAAGGTACATCAAGGGTAATGAGAATAGGGTGGCAGATACTCTCAACAGATGAGTACGAGTACATCACTTGGCAGCTATGAGCTCCTATGGGACGGACTTATAGGATAGGATCTTGCAGGCAGGATAACATGATGCCAGGTACATGGATATTATATACAGGTTGCAATTGGGTGATGGTATAGGTACAGGTACATGTATTGGTACAGGTACAAGTGGTAGTACAGGTGCACAGGGCATGGACTATTGTCTTACGCCAGATGGATTGATCAGGTTCTGAGACATGATATATGTGTCGGATGACAGCGAGCTCAAGAAGATGATCTTGCGGGAGTTTCATGCAAAACCTTATTCGGGTCACCTAGGTTATCAGAAGACACTCACATAGGTGAAGAGATATTACTATTGGCCGAACTTGAAGAAGGATGTAGCAGAGTTTGTGGCTAGATGTTTCAATTTTCAGTGAGTGAAGGCACAGTGCAAACATCTAGGTGGATGGATGCAACTGATCGCTATTCCCGAGTGGAAAGGGGAGGTCATTTCCATGGATTTCATCACAAGGTTGCTGAAGACAGTGAAGCAACATGATTCCATCATTGTCATTGTGGACAAGTTAACAAAGGTTGCACACTTTGTTCCAGTAAAGTCTACGTTCTCAACTAGTGACGTGGCACAGGTATTCATCTGAGACGTGGTTAGAGTACATGGTGTCCCAAAGAAGATTGTGTCAGACAGGGACACAAAGTCCACTTACAAGTTTTGGAAGGAATTATTTGCAGGTTTGGGCTTAGAGTTGGCCTTTAGCACAATTTATCATCCGTAGACGGATGGACATACAGTGAGGGTCAACAGGGTTTTAGAGGACATGTTGAGGATGTATGTGATGCATCAACAGAGGAAGTTGGAAGAGTATCTCCCTTTGGTCGAGTTTTCATACAACAATGATTATTAGGAGTCACCGAGGATGAGTCCTTTTGAGGCATTATATGGGCGGAGTTGTAACACTCCCATTAGTTGGAGTGATCCTGTTAGTCGGGTATTGATTGGACCCGATATGTTGGTAGACATGGAACAAGAGGTGCAGGTGATCAAGAAGAATCTCAAGGTAGCACAGGATAGGAAGAAGAGTTATGCAGACAGGAGCATGTTGTTCAAGGAGTTCCAGGTTGGGGAGCATGTGTACTTGTGCATCAAATTGAAGAAGAGCTCCTTGCAGATTAGCTCATGTGCCAAGCTGGCACCACGTTTTGTGGACCCTTCAGTATCATTGAGAGGATTGGGCTAGTATCCTATCGACTTGCACTGCCTCCGATAGTGAAAGTACATGATGTTTTCCATGTCTCATTGCTTAAGAAGTATGTTAAATATGTTGATCATGTGATTGATTGGTCTGTATTGTAGGTGGAACCAGATGGAGAATTCCATCCAAAGCCTCAATGTATGTTGTAGAAAAAGGTTCTCATGCGTTGGAACCGAGAAATTGAGCAAGTTAAAGTGAAATGGAAGCACTTTGGGCCCGATGAAGCTACATGGGATTTGGCGGATCAGATACGAGCTATGTATCCTTCCTTGTTTTCTAGCTGAGGCAAAGCAGCCTTGACATGGTGGTTTGGTGATTGCTTATAGTGGTTTGGTGATTGATATGGTGGTTTTGTGATTGCTTATAGTGGTTTGGTGATTGCTTATGGTGGTTTGATTATTTCTTATGGTGGCTTGGTAGTTGCTTATGGTGGTTTGGTTGTTGCTTTATGGTGGTTTAGTATTTGCTTTATGTTGGTTTAGTATATGCTTTATGGTGATCGATATATGCTTTATGATGATTGATACATGCTACATGATGTTTTGATATATGCTATATGATGTTAGTATTTGCTTGATATATGTTTTGGTATATGATTTGGCATATGTTTTGATATATATAGTTTCGATGATGTTGTTATATGTACACCCATGTATGGATGTAAATACCGTAACGAGTTGTGTTATAAAGCTCCACTATGCAGTATGGGTGTCATGTGATTTCGTTTATGTGGTTATGTTAGCATGATGTTATGATGTCATGTGGATTGGAACTCAACATGATGATCATTGTAAATACCGTAATGGGTTGTGTTATAAATCTCCACTGTGCAGTATGTTGTCATGCTGTCATGATGTTTTTTCTCTTGAGCAATCTTTCATTGTAAATACTACGTCAAGCTGTGTTTTAAAGCTACATGAGAAATATGTCTTCTTTCAACAGGTTGTTGAGGTATATGTGTGATTGAACACTAAGGATGGTGTCCCCCAAGGGGGAGGGTTATGTAACAACCTTGGTGAAAATTCCATGTAATAAAAGATAAAAAACAACAACCACGGATGAATGGGACACTTATTCCAAGTTGAATGTTGGGCAAAACATCCTAGGGGGTGTTCATTTGGTTGTTTATGGCTAAGGAAATTGGCAAAGGAAATGGCTAAGGCTTTGGAAAGGCAAAATGGCATTTTTGGCACATTTATTTATGAAAATAATGGAAATTAGTAGAAAAAGGAGGTGAAAGGTCACATGTTGCATGTGAGGAGGAAAATAAAGGAAAATAATGGAAAATGAAGAAAATAGAGGCTTCATTCATAAAAAGGATTTTGGGGATCAGTTGGGAACCTTTGGTCAGTTTAGATTTGGATCTCTCTCATTATTCTCTCTCTCTCTCTCTCATACTCTTGTAATTCTATTCCTATTATGCTAGTTATATGTTCATTTTATGGCAGCAACTATGTTTGGCTTTCAACATGTTTTTACTTGTATTTGAATGGATATTGTATCTATGACCTAATAAGTGATAAGGTAGCAAATGACATGAGGAAATAATGGTTCATGGCGATTCTCAGATAAGTAAGAGATCCCTACACTTAACTCTGTGGTTTACACCTGTAGGTTAGATGTCGATGATATGTTTGATGAAATGCTTGTCATGACTAGTAGGGGTCTGGTTAAGGCCTTAATCAACTATTTACTTTTGCATCATTATTTCCGTGTACTTTACTTAATTCTGAGCTTTCATTCCATTCTGGGCAGTGGCCTGGGCTTTGGGCCTGAAAAAGTGGCTCAAATCTCAGAGTGGCTAGCAGAGAACTATCAAGTTTGGACCACAGTCGCTGGAAGATAGGCCTATGAGAGTGACTTTAGGTCTTTGGTCACTCCCTTTCCCATAGCATGAGAGTTTCTGAGCCTTAAATTGTCCAAGACAATAGTGGGACCCAGGGACAAGCTTTATGCATGGCTAACTTGTCTCCTGAGTGTTTTGTTAATGGTGTTGGATGGCTGTATGTGATGTTTTGTCGGTTCCACTTCCTTAAGGTCACCTAGGAGGTTGAATCTGATCATAGTAGCCTCTCGTCTCATGTTTACCCCAGTTGGCATAGTAACTTGGGTGGATGTGGGAGGAGGGTGTTACAAATCTCTACAAGTTAGAGATATATTTCACCATGCATGCAACCATACTTTTGGGTGTGAGGTGGGGCGATGTAGAGCCCTAGTCCAAGAGTTGCAAAAATTTGGGCATGGTCCATTGAGGTGTTCTCCTCATGTATCATTACCTTACTACAAGAGCCCACAATATTCAATAGAAAAAGGATCAATGTCAGTCAAATATTGAGGAGTGCAGAGCAGTGTTGACAGTAGAGAAGAAGGCTCAATAGCAGAGTTAACAACAACACAATTTTCACAGTAGATAGTTGCAGACACAATTGATTCAATTTTTTTTTGGATGCTTCTGAGTTGCAGTGGTGGTAGTAACAACAACAACAATGAGAGGTAGTACTATAGTAAATTCCACGAGCGTTGGATATGGGTGGTTGAAAATCCCTTTCTTGCTAAGATGGAGCGTTGAGAAGCGTAGCAAGAATGTCTCAATTTGACTTTGCCTGGGTCAAATTGAGAAAATTTAAATTTCCACATCAACAGACAAAGTGGAGGTAGTTAACTAAGATGACATGGCTCTTGTCACTTAGTAAGCTTGGTAAATTCAAGTTAGAGGACTTGGAGTTTAGTTATGCACGAGTGGTTACTAATTTGTAGCAATCTAATTAAGTTATATCCAATTGTGTTTAGTTAAACTAGTTTTAGCTGTTGATAGAACTAGTGGAAGGTCAATTGTGCAGTGGGACAATAGTCTAACTCATTGATCATCCAATTAAATGATCAATCAACCTAAAATAACTACTTCATGCAAAGAATTCGAGTTCCCCACCTGTAGTGGAGATTCCAAGGCAGTGTAACATCAATTATGGACTATTCTTTAGTGTGCAAGTGTTGCATGCAACCAAATGATCAACCTTGGGAATTGCACAATCAATTGGAGAAAAAATCCTAAATAAGAGAGGCCTAACTCGTCAGGATTCACGCAAGGAAAAAGGGGCTCAAGCTGAGGCAAAATTTGACTAAGTATGGATCAAATATTCTTAGTGAGAAGAGAGATAGGTTATTCACTTGCAGGTTGTTCTTAGATTAAGCAAGCAATTGTAATACTTCTATATTCATCTAATTAATATAGGCAATCTTAAGGGGTTTTTAGTAGTTTGTTTCCCATAGACAAATCACTATGTATGTGTGGTGTTTCTTATTGCATGTTTTTGAATGTTGTTCTAAATTGTGAATTAATGTCGGCAGAGCAATAGATTTGAATTATGTCTCGTGATTTAGATTAGATCTCTTGAGAAGTTAGAATTCTATCACCAAAATTCTACATGGTGTGGCTCTAAATCCCAACAAATACCAACTATAAGAGTATGACTCAAACTGGGGTGGCAGGAGGGGGAGGGATTCTCATTAATCCCGAAGGAATAATTATTGATTGTTATGCATGGGGCTTGGGAAAGAAGATCAACAACCAAGCGGAAGCCTATGGATTATATCTTGGCCTAAATTTTGCTCATCAAAAGGGAATGAAGGAAATGAACATTCTGGGTGATTCACTCTTGGTCATAAAACACATGCGCTCTAACTCTTCAGCCCAAAATAACAAGCTCAATCAGATACTCAAGAGAGCCCTTAGCATGATCCCTCTCTTTGTGAAACTGCAGTTTTTCCACATTCTAAGAGGCTTAAATAAGGAAGCAGATACCCAAGCTAATATGGATTTCCAATTGAAAGAAGGTTGTTTTCCCATCCCTTGAGCCCTTGAATGAAAATCTCAATTTTGATGATAAAATTCCTCTCCTCCAACAAGGATCCTTTCCTAAATTTGCAAAGCATGGTAACAAAGGATCTTATAATTCCGAAAGTATCTCCCTCCCTCCCCTCAGATGAGATAACCCTCCCTCCCTATATACTCTTCTCCCCCCCCTAAGCCTCCTCATCACACTCCACATCAACACCCCTCTAGCCTCCTCCTCATCCTCCCTCTCCATCCCTGCCTCCACATTATCTTCCCCCTCACCCCCCCTCCTGACCTCCCTGCCTCCAACTCATCCTACCTCTTTGTATGTTCACCCTCTTCCATCCCATCTGGCATCATCTGATTAATAACCTCCCTCATCACTTGACACGAGGCTAATCCTAGGGAGACAAGACCACTTCGCGTGGAGGAAATGTTAAGTGTGGGAACGCCTCAGTCTGTTCCTCGTATTTGGGTCCATAGCATGAATAATCAAGCAATCTCACTGCGAAACCCCTCAGAGAGCTACCACATTTAATTCCCCTGGTATGGATCGGATGGTTCACTCGAGTGAAGGTTCAAATGCTTGAGGTGTAGGTCGTTTCAGGTACCAGGGCAATCATGGAAGCTTAGTGGGAGTCTGGAGATAAACATGTTGCCTCTCAAAGCCACATGAGGCTTCTATTCAAACCTTTCTATAAATTATTGAATAATTGTCTGAAACTTCTCAATAGGCACGAGGGCTTCACTGACAAAGCAATACCATATCACGTGCGTTCATATTGGGGCATAAAAAATGAGGAAAAAATGAAATAATATATTGAGCATATAATATGGGGGTAAAGGGTTTTTATATGTTGTATAGAAATGTGTGTATTATAAGGTATTGTTTAAACAATGCATTGGCGATGCATAGGCAAAAAACAAGTGGGCTGGAGAAATAGAGGCATGGTAAATTTTAGGGACGAATTATAGTCCAAAGGCGAAATTTGAGGGTTTTTACATTTTAAGAGGGCAATTTTTTTTTTATTAAAAACCATTTCATATAGTTAGCCCCAATTTTATTTAAAAAATAATTAATCTTTTGATTTTAGCCCAAAATAAAAAAAATGGGCGGATAAACTAACTGAACCTTCATTTGCCCAGATTTGCTGGTTTTGGGAAATCGTATTCCCTTAAAATCGCCGAATTTTGATATTTTCCCCTGGTTTGGGAGATTAAAATCACCATATTTCTGATTTACAGTTTGTTTTTTCTGGTTTGGGAGTGGTTTGTGAGGGTCAATTTGGTCCTGGGAGGTTATATTTGTTTTGAAATGGAGGGCGACTCCCTGTTTTCATGGATTCAACCCCTTGTTTTCACGAATTCTGGATTCATCATGTATATGGCTCCCTGTTTTCATGGATTCATGGTGTATATGGCTCCTTGGCTCCCTGTTTTCACGAATTCATCCTATATAAAATTATTTTGAAATAGGGTTTTCGATCATAGCTCACAAATCCTATTTTTCTAGTTTCGGTGTGAGCAGCAGCAGTTTCTATATTGGCAGTGCTATTTTCAGTGCGAGCAACAACAATTTCTATTTTGACTGTAATATTCTTGCATTTTCAATCCATTGATTATTCTCTTGTTTTGGTATGCATGGTTTCTTGGATCCGAACGTCTCATGCCACTACAACAGCAACAACAACAACCGGTACTTGACAAAATTGTTGGCTGAGTGTCAGAAATTAGGCCCCTTTATGTAGGTCCTGCCCATCTGTAGCCGGCTTTTGAATCAGGGTAAGTTGGCTTCATATTCCTTGTTTTTCTTCAAGTTTGTTGCCATTCTTCCCTGTATATGTATTGGTTTTCCAAGGCACACATATGCGTTCATATAGATTCATGATAGGGCAGGTTAAAGTTAATGTTCTCACTTCTACTTCACTCAGAGTGGCCAAGCTCCAGTCGGGGGGTTGCTAACTGCAATGTTTTAAATAGATTAGATGTTTGCATCATCTTGTCAGCAAAATGGTTTGCAGTACTATGGATAATGAAGAAAATATTACAACAAAATTGTAATATAGTATTGCGATTGAAGTGGTGAATTTAGGATTTTTTTTAAAGAATTGAACTCCATGTGCTTTCCTAAGGCACATATGTTAGAACAAGGAACAAAGTGCAAATTAGGATTACTAGAACCCATTCCTGCCGTCAACTCTTTTGCTGTGGGATGGTCTGCTTAAGTAATTGCATGTGATTTTATTGATTGTTACATTTAGTATAATATAAATAATCTTGCATAGCTCATTGCTATTAAGATGAACGGGTTTGTGCAATGTTAAATGGGTGGAATTAAGTAACTTACGTTATGAGTTCCAATGGACTGGATTTTATTGTGTCATTAGAGATTGTAGCAAAGATTAGCAACATGGGTGACGTCGCCAAGTGCTTATAGTATACACCATTATAGCTCTGAGCTTTATGTCGATAACAGACATGCAAAGTAAATTCCAGTCAAAGTAGCAATCTTCTATGTAGAAATTTTGAATAATATGACACTTATTCACAGAGATTATCCTGATTATACACTATTTGCGGAATGCATGCATAATACATAACCTCCTCTACGTTGATCACCAATTTGCGGAATTAAAGAAATAATCGCATGCGCACATTGAAACATTAATCACACATATCAACACAATATGTAATGGGGAAAGCATACAGATGAAAAGCCCAAAATATCTATATATTATGATGATAGAGAACATGTAACAATACATAGTACAATACTCCTCACAAGTACTCATTACTATCTCCACCTGCTACACACAAACTAGCTCATATCTGAATCAAGTCACAGGTTCAAATCTCCTCCGCTGTTTGCCTGCCTCCACTGCGCAATACCTGTTGAGAATAGTTCTGATCCAAGTTCGAATTCCCTTGGCTTGTATTACGCAATCCTCATTGGCAATCTCAATCAATGATTGTGCAAATCTCATGCACAACTATAGTCACAACTGATAGTAGTCTCACCCTTTCACCCACCTCTAACACTTGTCTCCACTGAACTGTCCATGCAGTGAGTTAACTGATGTATTCTTTAGTTGATTTATGAGTTAATAATTAGTGAATTAATTAATAATTAATTCACACCACTCATCACTAGTGTATTTGTCAGTTAGACTAAATACAACTAGTTCAACTAAGTCAAACTGAACACAACTCCATCAACTCCTCAATCAACTCCACCAAACTCAATCACTTGAGTTCTAACTGAAGTCCATCATGCAATAGCTCAACTAACCCATAGGAAAAGTGTATTTCCTTCTGGTAGTTGCACGTGCCACATTCGTAGCTCGAACTGAAGCGCTGCAAGAGGATAAGATAATGTTTATAGTCCAAATATTATTAAGAGCTAATAATATTCGACTGTTCTATTTTTTGACTGGCAGTCTAAAAATAGACTTCGCCCATATGTCTAAAAATAGAGGTCCATTTATTTTTACCAACATGACCAATCATCCATAAATAGCATCCTGCAAATCATAGACCATGATCCATATGTCTAAAAATAGACTTTGCGCCAAAAATAGCCTGCGGGCCCACTTAGTGAAGGCGGCTTCTTTTCACTAAGCTCCATCATCTTGTTGCATTTTCAACACTCCCTCTCAACAAGATATGGATTATCTGCAACCCCTATCCTGCCTATGTGGTATTCGAATTTGGTCCTAGTGAGCGCCTTCGTCAAGATATTAGCATCTTGATCCTCCATGGGAATGTACGAAAGTAACATGATTCTCCGCTACACACAATCTCTGATATGATGGTACCTGATGTCGATGTGCTTGGATCTATCATGAAATACTGGATTAGCCGGGAGTTTAATGCAACTCTATTTATCACAATAAATCACAGTAGGCTCCAAGTGTGACCCGAACAACCCGACCAGGATCTTCCTCATCCATATGGCCTCGCATGCAGCCAAACTTGTTGCCATATACTTAGCCTCTGCTGAATTGAGTGCCATGGATCTCTACTTCCTGCTGTACCAAGAAACTGCTATCGACCCGATACTGAAGATCCCTCCAGATGTGCTCTTTCTGTCTGTTGGGCTCCCTGCCCAATCTGCATCCGTGAAGCCACATAGCTTCACCTCATCCTCCTATCTGTACCATAATCCATATCCTGATGTGCCTCTGAGATAACACAATACATGCTTGCCTGTGTTCCAGAAGAGCTTGGTTGGCTTAACCATAGCTTGTGAAAGTTGGTTAACAACATAGCATATATCGGGTCGTGTATTGACCAGATACATAAGCGACCCCACCAATTGTTGATAAATAATGGCATCCAATACCTCCGCTGAAGTAGCATCCTCCTTCCTCCAACCTCCAGGAAGAGGAGTATCAATAGGCTTGCAATCATGCATGTTGAACTTCTCCAGGGTCTCTCGGGCATACTTACCTTGAGAAACAAATAGCCCATCACTACACTGCTTGTAGATCCATCTTGAACCCACCACTGATTTCCCCTCCGGTCTTGGGACAATCTCCCATGCACTATTTCTGACAATCAAATCATACTCTTCCACCATGGCATCTACCCATGCGGGTCCTCCCACAGCTTCCTCGAAAGAGGATGGCTCAGTCACGACACATTTGCTCACAAGAGCCATGTATCCAGTGTACCTATCAGGTGATTGTCTCTGTCTGCGCTGTGCTGTAGGTGGTCCTACAACCTTCTCTACATCTTGAGCCAGTCGCGCAGCTTCTGTAGTGCGCTTTCGCCCTCTGATGGTTGGCGTTGCATGAGTGGTTTCTTCCACTCCATGAACTTCATCTTGTGGCTGATCCACATCCTGAAGCTCATCGTTAGGAACTAATAACTCCTCATCTGCAAGCAAGTGTGGCTCCCTCTCAAGCGAACACTTCATGGCTTTCTCCTCCTGAAATTTGATATCTCGTTGCACAACAGTCTTGCGACTGTCTGGCAAATACACACGATAGTTGGTGGGTGTATCAGTGTACCCCACAAATATCCCAACCTCTGCCGTCGACTCCATCTTCTTCTTGGTATCCTTCGTCACATGCATGTAAATAGGAGAACCAAAAATCCTTAAATGGGAAATATCAAGCCTCTTACCAGAATAAGCCTCCTTGGGTGTACTCATGCCAAGTATCTTGTGAGGACAACGGTTCT
>APFE031371640.1:148603-162575 GCA_000404065.3 Pinus taeda | reverse complement strand
GTGGCTTTCACAAATTTTCCCAAAGTACACCCCTTGCACTGATCTGATTGCGCAAGAGTGCCTTTAGGAAGCCCAGTAGAAATCTGCTACAGTATCTTCAAAGCTCCATGGTGAAGGTGGTCCAATCTCCGGTGCCACAGCTCGCCATCATCCCGGTTTACCACTCCTGCCTTGCATGCCATTACTGCGCAGCCATCTACATGTAATTGATAAAGGTTCTTGACTCGAACCCATATCTTCCGGGTTTCTCTAGTTGTCTTACTGCGCAAGAAAGCCTTTCCCTCACTAAAGACAACATCATATCCCTTGTCTTCTAACAACGCCACAGAGATAAGATTCTTCTTCAATCCTGGAACATGCATCACTTCCTTCAATATGAGGGGTTTACCAGACTCCCTTTCAATGGAAATGGTACCGATACCGGTCGCACTGTATCTACCATCATCGCCCATCTCGATGTGCACTCCAAGATCTTTCTCATCTAGATCAGAAAACAAATCTCGATCTCCTGTCATGTGAAAAGACGCACCACTATCCAAGAACCATATCGATCCCGTCAAACTTGATACCAAGCATGTGATCAGCGAAAAATCCTACTCAAACTGCGAGGCTAAGGCCTGTCCTGCAGCAGATCCAATAGCTTGCTTATTTTTCTTCTTCTGCGGACAATTTGTGGCATAATGTCTGTGCTGGTGACAGTGAAAGCACTTCACCTTGGACATGTCCTGCTTCTTGCTTTCGCATCGGAATGAGAAGCTTTCTTGTTCTTCCCCTTCTTTGCTTTGGTAGCCAAAGCGCAATTTTCTTCATCAAATGCCTTTGATGAAGATCCATCCCTGGTATTCCGCCTGATCTCCTCTTGCACAAGATCCGACCAAAGTCTCTCCCATCCTGGCAATTTCTCCCTTCCATTGACAGAGTCCTGATAGGAATGCCAATTCTTTGGAAGACCAAGGAGAGCCAAGCTCACCAAGTCCTCATCATCGACAGTCACCCCCACACTTCCCAACTCATCCCAGTATTGGGTGAACTTCGTGAGATACTTGGGAATACTGTCTCCTTTTTCACACTTAATGTTTTTGAGTTTATCCTTGAGCGCCAACTTCCTCTGGTCGCTCTTGCTTTGGAATAAATCTGTCAATGCTTTCCACATCAAGTATGGAGAAGCCTTTCCATGTAGGCTGGATACAATGTGATCCTTCACGCCCTCCAACGGAATCCTTTGACACTTTGCTGTCTTCTTTTGCCAAGCCTCAACTTGAGCAGCATCAATAGGCTTTGGGACTTCAGCATCTATGAACTCCTTCAACCCATTGTCATCTAACACCGCCTCCATCTTGTCTTTCCATGCAATATAATTCGAGCTGCCTTCAAGGGCATACTCCAATCGCAATCCATTGAAATACATTTCAACTTCAACACCAAGAAAACACTGCTGCAAATTCGATGTCCACCAGCTCAAAACTCAACCGCTTCTGATCTAAAATTCGTGAGAACAAAGTATTTCTCGTACAGAGATTGACTGTATGGGAATTTACCGGATATCTCACCTTCCAAAAGAAGGATGAATCCAGTGGCTACCTAGCCCGATTACAGACTCTGCCTGAAGAAATAAAATGTAATCACTTTCTGAATAATAGATCTGATGATCAACTTCGCTCTGATACAATGTAGAAAATTTGAATAATATGACACTTATTCACAAAGATTATCCTGATTATACACTATTTGCGGAATGCATGCATAATACATAACCTCCTCTAGGTTGATCATCAATTTGCGGAATTAAAGAAACAATCACATGCGCACATTGAAACATCAATCACACATATCAACACAATATGTAATAGGGAAAGCATACAACTGAAAACCCCGAACTATCTGTATATTATGATGATAGAGAACATGTAACAATACATGGTACAATACTCCTCACAAGTACTTAGTACTATCTCC
Organism: Pinus taeda; assembly: GCA_000404065.3. Classification (NCBI taxonomy): domain Eukaryota; kingdom Viridiplantae; phylum Streptophyta; class Pinopsida; order Pinales; family Pinaceae; genus Pinus; species Pinus taeda. The sequence continues at coordinate 160,619 of APFE031371640.1, read as the reverse complement.
ACCTGCTACACACAAACTAGCTCAAATCTGAATCAAGTCACAGGTTCAAATCTCCTTCGTTGTTTGCCTGCCTTCACTGCGCCAACTAAACAAATGCCAACCATGTAACGGCCAGAAATGCATTAAAATTGACAAGCAACATATCAGAAGCATCCAAGTTCAAGTATTTAACAAAGGCTGGAACACAATGGTTTTTATATCACAATCTTTAACATAAAAAAAATCCTTGCCATTCCCTGAAACCTAATATTGACATCTCGAACATGCTTATTGTTTCTTATAACTTTCAACCTGTGTCCAATCTCAGGAAGTTGGGATGCCATCGTTTAATGATGTGAGTTTCTTGTCTTTTACTTTTTTTGATACTATCATTTTTAACATTTTGCTATCCATAATTACTACATGCACATATGCTTCACCTGGAATTGTGGATGATGGAAACACTAATATCTATGAAGAATGAAGCGAATTCTTACATAACTCTAGATATCGCAAGGACATACCTTTGGTGATTGTAATTGAAATTGCGATCCAAACAAAAGCAATGTTGGAATATGTCTACTATAGTATAGATGGCTTACATGATGACAAATCATTCATTCAAAATAGAAAAAATATCTTGAAATTTTGGTAACTTCACCTAGAATTGTGGATGATGGAAACACAATCTATGAAGAATGAAGCCGCTTCTTACATAACTCTAGATATCGCAAGGACATAGCTTTGGTGATTGTAATTGAAACCGCAATCCAAACAAAAGCAATGTTGGAATATGTCTACTATAGTATAGATGGCTTACATGATGATAGATCATTCATTCATAATAGAAAAACATCTTGAAGTTTTGGTGATTCCAAGACACATAATTATGAAACTTGAGCCGCAAAAAGGTCCTTGAACTCAATACTCTGTTTGACCAAGATTTAAGAGAGTTTCACTCTACAACCTTTGTTGGAAGAGGTGATGGAAAAAAAATTGATTTTCAAGTCTAATGTGAAATGAAAAGAAAAGGTTGATGTAATAAAATAATTAAAAAAATAAGAAATTAGCTTAGATCCATCTTAACCTCAAATTGTTTAAGCAGGGAGAGGTTTGCACGTGTTTTTTTATTCCTCTTAGTGCTTAATAGATATTGGGTTAAGATGGACCTATGCTAGTAGAAGAACATTTTGAGGTTTTGGTAATGCTACTTAATGTATTATGATGCAACTTGCATCGCAAAAATACTGTCAAACCCTTGACTAAGATTGAAAGTGGTTGCACCAAGAGCCCAAGGGCAAGAGATTTTTCAGATAATGTGTTTAATTCTAATAAATTAAAATGGAACAAGAATTAGATGTTTGAGTCTAATGTAAAAAAAGCAATAAGGTTGATGTAAGAAAAGGAAAAAACTAGCATAGATCCATCTTAATCTTGGATCTTTTAAGCAACGAGAGTTTACATGTGGGTACTTTTGATTCTTCTCCATGCTTAATAGATATGGGGTTAAGATGGATCTATGCTTGTAGAATACCCTAAAGTTTTGGCAATGCTATTTGACATATTAAGATGAAACTTGAACAACAAAAATCTTCAACTCAATACTCCAATTGATTAAGATTGAAAAGTGATAGTTTACTAGAGCTTGTGAGCGATGTACCCCTTCAAACAAGGGTACTCCTAAACTTTATACCATGCCATTCATAAGCCCAATTGTGTGAAATTTATAGCCTTGTAAGGCCATGTGGGATGAAGTGTAAAAGTGTATCCTAGATCCTCGATGGTGGATGGGCATGGTAAGTCTTCTTAGCTACATGTTGATGGTGCTTGGTTTTGTGGCTGCTGACTTCCCCTTGGTGGGCGGTAACTCCCTACCTTGATGTGCCTTCTTATGTCTTGGGTTGGTATGTGGGCATCATGGAGGTGGACCTATTAGAACACATGATTAGAAGGAACACTCATCATTTAAAGCCCTATAAAGGTCGAAATTAGTTCCACAATAGTCATTTTTTTTTTTTAGAATAGATATGTATTTCGCACTTTATCGACCAGTTAGTAAGAATCCAATGGAAAATTTCTACTGGTTTTGGCCAGAAGCAGTTGAAACAACATATAATGGCTTGGGATTCAAAAGAGGTGCAATACTCATCTGTTTCTGGCATGTCTAAATTTAGTTTTGGGGTGTGGTTCAGTTGCTCGACTATGTATGGGTTTGGGGCAGTACCTGCCTATTTGGTTGGTTCTGTGACTGATTTTTTCCCTTGAAGTATATTCTTGAATGATTGTCTCCCATTTGCAGGTTTCTGCTTTGTTCCTGTGTCTTTTGCAGAGCTGCTTCCCCCTCCCCCACTTGCATTTTTGGGTTTATTGGGCACCGTCGCTCCTCCTTTGAACCTCAAATTGAGGATTATTGTGGAATTTGATAAGATATGATAATCTTGCACGAGATGATTATCCTGTATGTTACTACCTCTGTATAACAAATTTTGTTTGTTCAAAGGGTATCCAGTTTTTTTTGTGATGAATTGTTTCAGAATCATCACACTGTCTGCTTTCTTTACCCAGAACATAAGTGATGTCCCAAAACGGGGCTTTATGAAAATTTGAAAGCAGGGGGTACTTACTAGCCTCTTAGTTCTAGTACCATCCTTGAAATTGCAGGGCAAGACTGTTTCGGGTATGCCTTTCCCAGAGCTTTGATTGAAGCGAAGGCAGGGAGCCCGTGACTTGACCACCACTGAACCGAGACAGATTTTCCTACCCAGAGAAACCCACCCAGAAACGACCCTGCATATGCCTTTAACAAAAACTGCTACTGGAACAAGAGCAACCCAGGCTCGCACTCCCTGTGGGAAGTAGAGGCAACAACCCCAAGATGCCCATTCTGCAGAAAAACATCATGGACTAAGAACAAGAACCCTAACTCCGCACCATTAATGATCCAGGAATCTATCCGGGGAGAAAAACCAACTGTTTCCGCAGTAGGACCAAAACCCCTGTCACCGAGGAGCTCCGTAGTCTTCCGTCGAGGTAAAGATAGAGCAAAATCTGCTTGAAATGGCACAATACTGCCCCATCCGTTACTTGGTCCACTTCGAAAGGCATTTTTGCCTTGGCCAGTGTCCCTGTATGTCGCAACAAGGAACCCCAGCCTCGCGATGACGCCATTCGAGCAGAAGCCAGGGAGCAAAAACCGATTTCATTCTCTGTCCTGAGACATTTTTCGTTTCGATTGCATAAGTGATGTTGTTTCAATGTTATACAAATGAATTATTAAATTTTATGTCTTAAAATTTAATAGTTTCCCATTGTCATTGTTAAATAATTTTTGTGAAATTCCATTTTGCCTCAAAATTCAATTTATGATCTATGTTCTTTCAGTGTTGACTCAACAATTCTTTTGCAAAGTACAATTCTGTTTTCTATGAACAAGTGAATTTATACGAAGCTTATCTCAACGCTTGGAAACTGTTGATGCAGGTTTGTAGATCGATTTGAAATTTTAATTGTGGAATATTCAGTGAGATGTCAAAAGATAATCATGGGAAGAAACCATCAAGGCAAACAGATGTATTATCATACTTTCAAAAGGCTCCATCCAAAAATACGCATTCTCTTCATGATTCAAGCTCCTTTGAACAATTTGTTACTAAGAGAGAGGTTAACTCTTGTGGAAATGCATTTGATATCCATATGATGGATGAAATAATAGGTTCCTCAAGTGGTCAGGGTGAGATAAATGCAATTTCAACAGAAATTGGTGATGAAAATGTTAAAGAATTTTCCTTGGAAAGTGACACAATCCATTCACGGAAAAGGAAAAGAGGCCAGTGGACCATAGGGAGACGATTCCAAGAAAATTGGGTCTCAAGTTTTCCATTTATTGAAGAAATACCTCCTATAAATGAGAACGGGGTTTTCTGACAAGTTAGATGTATTGCATGTAGTTGGAAAACTCAAAAGGTAGTGAAATTTCATATGAAGCTAGATACAGTACAAAAGCATGTAGGAAAGGTGTATGAAAAGAAAATTGTAAATGGTAAAGAGAAATCTATTGTTAGTTGGAAATCTTCTGAGGAATGTCGACATGTTGAATATGCAGAAGAATATAAAAAATATTTAATAAGTAAGAGGAAACTTGAGGCAGGCAGAGGAACCATCATATCTCTATTTGAAAAGATGATGGAAATAAGTTTGTTATCCAAGACGATACAATTGAGCACTGTATTTCACATCTTATCTAAAGGTCGTCCTATGATAGATTATCCAGGTCACATGAAATTTGTATCTTTTCTTCAAGTGCCAAACTTTCCATCTTCTCATTGGTCTATAACTAGTGGTTGGGGATGGGCAGGATATCTAGCTCAAGTAGAAAAGGATGATTTGAAAGAGAAGATTTCAAATGCTAGGTTTTTGGCATTGTCTTTAGATGAGGTTACGACTATAGATAATACTTCATGGATTTGCATGAGCATTTATATGGTTAATGACCATATTAGGCATTCCTATCTACTTGGGATTAATAAGATGAGAGAGACTGCTATAGCTGAAAATATTTATGAACTTGTTCTTAATGGATTGAAGGAAAGTGGTATGGATCAATTAATGATTGCAAAAAAGTTGGTATGTGTTGGAGCAGATGGAGTAGCGGTAATGCAATGACAAAGGAATGGCCTTTGTGTTAGGCTATAACTATCAACTTCACCATATATGCTTAATATTCATCTTATGGCTGATAGGATGAATCTTGCATTTAAAATAGTAAGCAAGTTTCCATTAGTTTCAAAAGTTGAAGATCTTGTATGTGAGGCTCATGCATATTTTTCTCGTAGTCACAAACGATATTTAGAGTTTCAACAATTTACAGATTGTATTACGGATGGAAAAAAACTACTGAAAGATGTTGATACAAGATGGATCTCATTAAATGGACCAGCTCAAATACTATTTAGTGAGTTCGAATATTTGGTAGGGTTGATGTATGAAAATCGCTATAATGTAGACAAAGCTCAAGATCTTATTTCTCGACTAACTAATATAGAGACATTATTGACATTGGCTGGAATTCTTCCTATGCTACATGAAATGAATGTCCTCATGAAAATGTCTCAGAATCACACAATGTATATTGTGGAATACACAAATGCGAGAAATTCAGCATGTCTTGCATTGGATAACTTGTATATGATGCTAGACTCTTTTACTGGTCCAGAGTTTAAAAGTTGGATTGAGATCATCAATATAGAAAATACTGATTTTTTTTTTTACATTTGATCAAAAAGGGATACTATGTATCACAGTGCGTGGGTATATGGTTCCCTTTCATTATATTAGTAAGATGAGACAAATCACCAAAGGTTGCCCTGTGTCAAGAGACCAATTTGATAATATTGTGATTTGAGTGAGACAAAATTTGATAGAAATTGCAAGATCATTATCATTAGAGATAAGAGAATGGTTTCCTCGAGATGAATTGTTGGAGGCGACGTGTGTGGTATACCCTCAATATTGGAACAATTGTCAATGTCCAAGAACTTTAAAAGCTGATTTTCAAAAAAGATTAAAATGTTTAGTAGACCATTTTTTCAAGAAAGTCTTTATACATGAAGAACAAATTGAAGGTATTTTAGATTCATCAAAATTGTATCAACAAGGTGGACGCTTTGCTAAAACAATGTGGAAGCAATATCCTTTTTTGGAGAATCCTAATGAAAATGGTGCTATAACAAGATTATGGACTACTTTAAGTGCTAGCCAATACCTGCAAGAAAACATATTAGAATATTTCAAATTAGTAGGTTTGTGTCAAACCATGATTTTGGGATCAGTGGAGGATGAGAGAATGTTTGGTGCATTATCATTCTTGAAGTCGAAGTTGAGGAACAAGCTTGATAAACATGTGGATACATGTTTAAGATTATATGTAACAAAGTATGACATTGACAATTTTCCACATGAAAGAGCGCTAACTCTTTGGCGATCAGATTGTGATAGAAGGGGAGAAAACAATATAACAAATCTCTCTAATGAACTTGATATAGAACATAATGTTTTGGAGGCTCATAATGATAGTTCATTTAGAGAAGATCTTGTTCACAATTTAGAAAATGAGGACCAAGATGAGAACTGGGAAATTGAAATACTCTAGGACTCTTATTTTGGTATACATGTTCCATTGATCATGCAAGATTACTATATGTCAACTTTAGGTAAAAATAGGTTCTATATTTGCATTTTTCATTGTAACATTGCATTGACATTACTTTGATGTGTGTTATTTTAATATTGATGTTCCATATTTAATCATTACATTGTTTTTTTCTTATCTGTGACAGGAAATAAAGCTGGATTTAGTGAGGTTGGGACCTATTTCTTTTCACATAGATAGTGTCTGACTATTATTAAATGATAAATAACAAATTTAACAAGACTTTCAAGTCATTTGTTAGCCATTTCTTGTCAGTCATTTGTCAGCCATGTTTTCAAGTCTTTCAGGTACTAAGTTGTTCGGGTCCCCACATGTCCTTAGGACCATTAAGGTATGAGATAACATGAGTCAGTCCAACTCATGCCCCGAATTTACTTTTTACCTATTGATGTAAGTGTTTTGTTACCACTTATCACCAACAAAATTCTACCATAACATAAACCAACTTGAAGACAACACTTCTCATCTTCCTTTCACATAAATGCTCTATGGATCTCCCTACTATACTTTCCCGAGACCAACGTCCCTTCTTGGTAGGTCTCTCCACCATACCACTATTCACACAATAGACTCACAGTAGTAACTACTGCATTTTATAAATCTCTCTAGTCTCAGTTATTGGTGTCCCTGTCACACTCGACCAATACAATCTTGCAGGTCTATTTTTTTATCATATCTTTATTTTTGTTATTTTGTGTATTTAACTTTAGCACCATCCAAGAGTAACGAGTTAGTGTCCTTTGGATTTGATCTTTGATTGGAAATGAAGTTGGATTTGATGAAGCTGGGACCTATTTCTTTTCACATAAACAATGTCCTAGTATTAAATGATAAATAACTAATTTAAGAAGTCTACGCTAAGCAACAATGGGCTTATTCAAATACATGAAATTGCATTGATGTCTAGCTCTGATATCTTAGAAAATTTTAGCGGTTTGTTTGCTGCTTGCTTAGAGGATTTTGTCAAGTTTGAAAATTTTGGTTTGTTTTGGTTAGATTTTTTTAGTCGCTTGACTCATTTCATGCATAGATTGACAGATCTAGTTTTATTTTTATAATTATTGTTGTTTTCTTTATATATTTGGTGGTTTAAGCAAAGATATTTGATTTCCTTTCACTTTGCAGCATGACTTCAACATTTTCACCTTTTAGAATATAGTAAAATATTATTCTTATTTTATGTTTTCTTGGAAAAGAATTATTGATGTTTGGGAAGGGAAATAATCCCTAGGTAGCTAAGCGAAGAGAAAATTGGTCTATGTACTAGGTTCATGCGCATTCATCGTAGGAGACCTATTGGCATGAGACCGACATTTCTTTTATGCAATTACACTTTGTCAAGGCGGAGCTGAGTTTGCTGACTTGGGAAGAACACTGACAACTGATCATAATGCTAAGGAGATTATAATGTTGGTTTCAAAAGCAGGATTGTGAAAATTGTTTGCACTAGTACTTCTTTTGGTGATATTACTACCACATTTGTGTCTTGCTGATTTTTTACATTTGTAATGATCTTGTACAAAGTTGGTTTCAAGAGCCCGATGTTAGAGTGAGAAGACTCTCTACAAACCACAAGGACTACATTGTCTTGGAGGGCACTCAATGTTCTTGGTGTTGCTGAGTTTCTTCACTCGAAGCGTAAATGGATACAATGGTATGGCCATAACATCACTTAATTTAATCCTCTTTACTAATCTCCTAATATCATTTCAATACATCAAATTGTTTTGTTTTCATGGAATTCAGAGATACATCAGTAATGTTATTTTGTCTTGGAAATACTAAATTATTTTGTTTTGATATCACCCAGTTTGAGTTGTTCTTTGCAACTACTACTTCATCCTTTAACAAGCATTTGAAATTCAAAGCGTAATAAAGCTCTTTTAGTTTTTTTCGAGAAGAAGATTGCTACAATCCAACGAATATTATTGTGATTAAACTAGATGTTGCACTTGGTACCAAAGGCCTTGTAAAAGGGTTGTACTCCATTTCAGTCTATGCCAGTAGACTGATTTCTAATTGCTCCATGTACCCACATATGATATAATAATTTTCATTTTTCGCTCGCTGAATATACAAAGAGAAAATTGCTTAACAATATTGCTTAATTTGACAACAATTTTACTTTTATCTGATACAAGAGTGGAGGTAGTCTTAGAATTTACCTATTTCTCAGTAGTTTTTCTCCTTCGGCAACAACATCATCCTTCAACAAATACATTCCAGCTTGTACAGAGGAAAGTTGGTGTTTAGTAGAGGGCCCATAAGAGATCCTCTAATGGAGGCGCAATAGTATAGTAGGATCATTGCATGAGGCAAATGTATGAATGTATTGTCTTCAATTAGGAAGGCACAGTTACCCATCCAAGGGAGGGCATGCATGAATGTCTATTTTGTGAATGGTGCAGTTTTCTAAGTGTGTTGGGTGCATGAGTTCATGCGTTTAGTCTAGCCTACTGGGTCTTGTATTTGAAGCAGTGTTATCCACACATGATGGTGATATCCACTAGGTTCATTAGGGTTAGGTTTAGGGTTAGGGATATCCGATGAACCCAGATTCAATGGTTCAATTCCTATTAAAGCTAGAATGATGAATTACAAAAAATGATTAGACACACATCTCACTCAAAAACGACGACTCAAAATCCCTATGGAACCTTGTGATATGTTGTTATGGATAGTGCTTACCTGTGACTTTATACCTCTACAACTTCAGCCGAGTTCTATAGGGGGGAATTATAATTTCCCCTAGTGCTAATTCCCCCTACTACTTGACCTCATGGAAGATCTGCTTAGATAGCGGAGCGCGAGGCTTGAGGTGGGGTGAGGTGCTTTTTATGCACAGATGTGAACCCTTAAAAATGTCATTCCTAGGCTAGGGTGGAACACTGTATCTAGAATAGGTTTCTTGATAGTTTTACACACTTACCTCATGCTGTTCTAAGCCCAAGCTGCCATTCTAATTCAAACAAGAATCTCCCACATATATTTCATTGCATGTATATCCTAATATTGTAAGGTTAACACTCCTCACAACCACCCAGTCAAGCCCTAATTTACAATTTTTTTGTTTGGAATATCTATCCTGGCACTTCCTCTCATTCTGAGGATGGTATCCAGGGTAAACCCAAATTATTTGGGGCACGGGGCAATCAACAATACATTCATTAAGAGGTCAACATGTCACTTGTGAGAATTGGTCATGGGTGTGGAGGGATAGCATTCCCCCTTAATTGCTTGGGCTAGACCCAATTGACTAAAATGCTTTTTGCAAAATATATCCTGAGAAAACCCAGGGAACTTTGCCTCATTCTGAGGATGGCACCCGGGCTTAAGCAAATTCCTTAGGGCCAAAGGCCATATCAACATGTCATTGGCGGGAATAGAACCATTGTAGGGAGGATAACAATCATTCCACCTAACCAGTGGAGCTAGACCCAATTGACATTAGATGTGTTTACAGTTAGACAAAGGTGTAGGAATTCTGGAAATGAGTTTTTTGGTGTTTTTGGACGCATCACTTCTTGTAGTGCTCAGGAGAACGAGTATTTCAAAAATCTAGGTTTTGTATCCTAACCTGTATATTAGATGTGGGGATAAAAATATTATTGGCCTATTGTAGCATAGCCTGCATAATCTCACCAGTGAGTTTCACTTTGGATACTAGTAAAATAGATGGAAACCTATATAAGTAACATGATCAAGTATACCATGTTTAAAAAAAAATTATTTTGCCACATTTGCTAAGGATTTGCACCATTGGTGTAGCTGGATTGTGGTGGTTCTAGTTCTTCAAGAATATTGAACAAAACTTTATTTGGAAATTAAGTTGTTTACGATTGTCAAATATGTCTGACCATTTGAAATTCTTTGCCATCTGTTGTTACTGACAGGGTATTTATAATATTGTGCAATATGGTTTTCTATGCTTTATAGCTCAAATATTTACTTTTTATGTTGATGTGTAGAGGATATGATATTCAAGTGGTTTTTATGCTGGTTTTGATGATAACATCTCAATGGTGATGGAACCCTTGCTTTGAATCATGCAAGGTTCCAATGGTGAACTGTGAAAGAGAACGCTTATTTTGGATTCTAACCACAAAAATTTTCCCAAAAGTCCAGCCCATAGAAAAAGGTGAAATGTTGTATATAAATGATGTTTGTTTCTGAGCAAGAAGTCTTGTTAAAATTTGCAATATGATATATACTAGTGACTCTGTTTTGAAAGCACATTTTTTGATTGTGAGGCATAATTTTTTTCCAGTTATATTTCAAAATTTAAACCTGCTTGTTCTTGATGGTTTTACAAAGGCTTTTAGTGAGATTGTATCCTTGTTGAATTAATGCTAGGGGTGCCTTGTTGAGAATAAGGGTATATTCTATGATATTGATGTCTTTTCTTCAATGGATTACATGCACCATATGTTTGCATTGATGATGAAGTAACTCTGTGATTATCTTGATCTACATGGATAGCTCATTGTTGGTGTTGTTTGCTCATGGGTAGCACTGCATTTTTGAGCTCTTTAGAATAATGATGGAGATGATCCCTGCTCGTTGCTTCATGTGATCCTGTGCTTCTTCAGAAGAGGTTGGCTAAGTAGTTGATCATTGTTTTGCCACCATAGATGTAGCATTCTCTTGTTTGTGTAAGAAATTATGCCTAAAATTAGGTTCTTACATTGTTTCATTGGTGATTGCCATGTCTTCTTGCTAAAGTTGTTTTGGTTATTATCAAGTTTTGTGAATTTTTAACTGCGTTGACCCTCTTAGTTGCTTTGTAGTTAGGTGCATGTTCTAGTTCTTGAGCCAACAGGAATTGATCTTCTCTCGGTGAGGACAAACATTATCTTTTTTCTTTGGAATATGATCAAAGGATGTCTGGTAACGTTTTTTCTTAATGCTGACAACTTTGCTGTTTGTTTCTTTGTTTTTATGCCTGATCCAGGTGGATGTTGGTGGCCACCCACCTATCCCATTTGGACCCCCGCAACTGTCTCTTTCAGTTTTTCAGTTTCCGTAATTGTAGCACAATTTACTATTTTTAGCAGTTTTTTCGGGTCCTTTGGATCTGCAAATCCGAAGCCCAAAGGACAAAGCCAAGGCGGGGGGACCCAAGACAACCCGTCGAAGCCGCAAGAAATGAACAACACCACGAAGCCGAAGAAGGACACAGGAAAGTGGTGTGAGTTCCACAAGAGTCCCACTCATAACACAAGTGAGTGTCGGACCAAGCAGTCATTGGTGGCCGAGTTGAAGGCTTCCGAATCAGATACATGTTCCGACCCTGAGCCAGAACCCGACAAGGGGAATGGCAAAGGGAAGCAGATCATTGATGCGGATCCTAGCGCCACTGTTGCCACTGCCAAGATCCAGAAGAATGAGCCCGAAGAGCCAGAGGAGGGGGAGTGCCTTTTTCCACTCACAGATGTGGGTGAAGGGTTCGCCGCTGCAATTCATTTTCGACAGTGGCAGCCAAAAGAACCTTATTTCAGTAGAGGTCGTGAAGCGGTTGGGCCTCCCGAATACACCACACCCACAGCCATACAGTATTGGGTGGCTTCATGAAGGATGAGATCTCAAAGTTCGCTAACAGTGCCGCCTTCCCTACAGCATCAAGCCTTTCACAGACGAGGTATTGTGTGATGTTACACCTATGGATGTTTGTGATGTACTATTAGGCCAGCCATACTTGTGGAGGCGACATGCTGTGTACGAGTCAAGGCCTCGTGCTGTCATTATTTCTTTGAATAATTCATTATACAGGATACCGGAGGTAGCCCCACCCACCGCCACATCTTTGATCACTGCTAAGAAAGGCAGCAA
>APFE031371640.1:136720-148534 GCA_000404065.3 Pinus taeda | reverse complement strand
ACAGAACATAGGAACAACTTCTCCTCACCCACAGCGGTACCACACAAGTTTCAGGTGGGCAACAAAGTCTGGTTGCATCGACAGAAAGAACGCCTTACCAGAACCCATCAGAAGCTCAGACCACTCCAACATGGTCCTTACAGTAGTACCAAGCCTATGGGGAACAATGCTTTGGAGCACAACATTCCTCCATTCCTTCACCTGCACCAAGTGTTCAATGTGGATCATCATCGACCATGCTTCCCACCATTACTGGACACATCAGACAGTGCAGAACAAGTTCAACAAATGGAGGAACTCAACGCAATGGGGACCATTGCTTCCTAAGGGGGGAGGAATGATCCAGGTGGATGTTGGTGGCCACCCACCTATCCCATTTGGACCCCCGGAACTGTCTCTTTCGGTTTTTCAGTTTCCGTAATTGTAGCACAATTTACTATTTTTAGCAGTTTTTTCGGGTCCTGAACTTTCGGAGCCGTTTTGAGGCCCTAAACGACGTTTTTTTGGGAAATATAGGGGCAACATGAGTCCATGGTCCGATGTTTCCCTTCCCAAAGTGGTAGTTCTCAGATAGATCTTTCTAACGAGCTATCATACGCGTCAAACGAAGATTGTATGCCAAAGTTACGACCCCGGGAAATTGATGTACCAATTTACCCAAAACGGGGCCCACAATTTGGCGTTTAATCTTCTAGGGGTAGGTTTTGGAATGTGAAGGGTTTTCCATTGTTTCTCAACAATAAATAGGCCTTCGAGCCTCATTGTAACACAGTTCGGAACAGTTCAGAAGCATGTAGCCGCACATCTCTTCTCAGAGATAAGCTACCATCGCCCTAGCTGGTTTATTTCCAATTCTGGTTGTAAGCATATTTCAGTATTTTCCATTAATGAAATGAAGTATTATTTCCGCTGCATCCCTTTGTTTATGGTTATTGCATCTCTGTATTTATGGTTATCTCTGTAATCTATTGCGTTCCTGTTTAAATCCAGATCAATGCCACCATGTTCCCTCCCAAAAAATGTTGTGCCTGGAGCCCAGTAGACGCATCACTGCTCGTAGTGCTCAGGAGCGCGAGTATTTCAAAGATCTAGGTTTTGTACCCTGACTCATATATTGGCTGTGGGGATAAAAAGATTATTGGCCTGTTGTTGCATAGCCTGCATCATCTCACTAGTGAGTTTCTCTATGGAGACTGGTAAAATAGATGGAAACCTATATAAGTAACATGATCAAGTATACCATGTTTAAAAAAAAATTATTTTGCCACTTTTGCGAAGGATTTGCCCCATTGGTGTAGCTGGATTGTGGTGGTTCTAGTTCTTCAAGACTATTTAACAAAACTTTATTTGGAAATTAAGTTGTTTACGATTGTCAAATATGACTGATCATTTGAAATTCTTTTCCATTTGTTGTTAGTAAACATCAATGTAACAAAGAATAGATCCAAGCAAAAACAAGAGAGCACTTAATTTTGAAATCATTCCATCTGCCCACATCACTTCAATATCCCCATTTTTGAACCTATAATATTCCCAATCGAGGATAAATCTGATTCTTCGGTATCCATACCTACTTTAGCCTTACACCTTCTTGAAGACCCTTGTTGGAAAGTTTGCTCTGTAATTTTGGTCTCATTTACACATTTTGGCTTTAGTTCAATTTCTTATCATCACCAGACTGATCCTCAAAGCCTTGACCATCCTTATCTTTTTATCTTTTTCTCAAAGATCTCCATTCTAAAGATAGCTCTGTTATAATACAATACTAGGGTTTTGGCTCCATTTCATAATCTTTCTCAATGTTTAAATCATTTTTTGTTTTCATACAATTCTCAAGTGATGAGATGTTTTGACACATATTATCATCAACTGATGATTCAATAACACCAGACACTTCTAGTAGCTCTATAATAGATGGTAGTCGAATAACAATGTCCCCAATATAATAATGTAATTTGGGTGCTCAATTAGCTCATAGACACTTACCACTTCTTCTTTGTCAAACTCTCTAGGGTCTTCCGGCTGCAACATAGGTTTCAGCCACCTCACTATAGCTATGCGCTCTTTTGAATTGACACTTTTCACAACTTCTACACACTTTGACTCCAGATCTTCTACATCCTCCTTTGAGCCCTATATGTATATCCTGCTATATGTCGCATCAGCATTGAAAAGGTTTTGAATGCTAAATGTGATGTGCAGCCATGGACACAGGGGAAAAAATTGAGAGAGCTCTGTGCTAACGTTGTTCTTGAACACATTCTGAAAAGGTACATTTTATTTATGCTTCTATTTATAGTTGCAATAAGTGTTGCAACATATTTCACTAAAAACTACTTCATACTTTAGTTGAAGGTAGCATTTCAAGCCTCAACTGCTGCAATTGGTCCATTGTTGTCTCCCAATTATATTAAAAAAATTGCTAGAAACATAGGTGGTGACATAGGATGCTAGAGTGTCAGGTATTGTATTGTTACATATTTCTTGGATTGGATTATTTTCATTGAAGACCTCATACCCACAATAATTGTTCTTAAGAGTGATTGAAGAAAGGCGTGTATGTCAATTGACACCACAGGGAGGAAATTTTAAATTGTATAGAAAATTTGATGGTGCCGACTAGTACAGTAAAGAACATCTTCTGCAAATGATTCTAGACATGTATCTCAGCCTCGTTATGGTAGGATATAAGGATTTCGCATATAGAAGAAAGTTCTAGTAGTCTTGGAAGTGAAGTTCAATATGCTACTGGTAACAAAGAAGGCTAGATAAATTGGAGGTTTACTGGTGACCTAGATTGGCTTGACATGTGTAGGCTTTACATATAGACAAAATAATAAGAAGTTAGCTGTCTTTGAAGTAGATTTCATTATACTTCCAATAACAGAGAGGTTTGAGTAAACTGGATTATTACTGGTGACATGGAATAGATTGATGTGGATGCCCTCAATTGTAGGTCTAATGGTTACACTGGCTTTTCATCCACAACCCCTTGTTGCTCTTCCACAGGAACTTGCTTCCCTTCAATGTAGACCATATCCCTATGTTCTACCATGTTTTTTACCAGTCTGTAAATCACTTGTAGCTCTTCTCTCCAACTCTGAAAGCGCACAATGAATCTAAAACACTCCATTCCTGGACATTGCTTGATTTTTGCTTAGTCTTTTTTGGCTGAAAAAATATGTCTTATCTTATACAGAAAATATGTACAAAATGGAGAAATAAAATACCTAAAATATGTACAAAAACTAAGAAATAAATCGGGGCATATTTCTCGGTGCTAATAACATGCTGACAAGATTAGGTACCCAAAAAAGTTCATTGGTGGGCTGCCAAATTACGCCACTCTAGATTCTAAACAATTGGTTCTGTCCACCCTTATGGTATCTTGGAAGTTTCTTAGAATTATTGTTTTCCCCCCTTTGGAAGCTAAGGTGTAAGTGTATTTTTCACAGTAATGTTAATTCTGTTTCTTTCTTCCCTAAGATTTGGCAGGAAAAGGTATGCTTTTAGCTCCAAGCCAAAGGATTATTGCTTATCTTGTCCAACCTCCTTTGAATATCCTTGTCAAAGAAGATATAAATTGTGCTCCAGATATTCCTAGTTTCCATGTATGTCACATGTTGCTTCCCTAGCTTCTTATTCCATTCTCTCCATTTTGCTTGCCATCCCTACCATAGCTAGGCGAGTTTCTTGATTTTAAGGAGGACAATGATGTGAAAATTGAAAGTTCTTCCTTGTCTGTTTGAGTTGAGTTTTGCAAAATTGTTAAATTCTAGGGTTTGACCAATCTTGCTTCCTAGACGAACTTATAAAACCAGGTCCACATTGAGAAGTTTGAGAGCTAAATTCTTGGGTTGGTTGTTGCTGCAGATGTTTAGATCATCTCTATCTGTGGACCTTGGTTGAATTATAGGGCGACCCTCCTTCCAAATTTTTCGTGGCTCACTTGAGGCCCCAAAACAATATTTGTTCACACCCCCACCTTCATGTGTAGTGATTCTAGTGAATCCCCATGTTAGATGTGTGGATCCACTAGACGTGCCCTTCCTGAGTGCCTAAGACGTGTCCCAGACTCAGAATCTACATGCTTGATGCGCAAGGTGAGAAAAGGAATGGATTAGGGTAAAAAACATACAATATAGAGGTCTTCTGGGTTTCTTTCATACATCATCATTTCAGAAAATCTTAAGGCTATATACAGAGATGGAGAAGCTTGAAACTTCAAGGGTTTTCTGCACTAAATTATGCAATTATTTTTGTCAGTTTGTCATTTCTTGAACAACAACTTTCTTGCACAGGAATTATGGCTCAATCATCTTATCTATGTAATATATTTTGATGACATTGAATGAGAAAACTACAGTTTTAACTCCTGAGTTTATGGTTCTATATGTATGATATGTGGTGTATTGTTTTGTGTTTGAAGTAGTTCTATTTTCTAAATGTTAAAAAAAATGATGTCTATAATTATGTTGTTTTTAATATATATATTTAATATATATATATATAATATATAGATAACTTTCCAGATTCTTCCATCTTCCCTATAATCCCCGATGGGGCTAGTAGTTAACTACCAACTGCAGTAAACAACATTAAGCGAGACATGTCCACAACCTTTTGGTGATTATCCTTGAGCAAGTAGGCTTTCGCTTGATGAGCTAACTGAATGTATGTTGGTGCGCTTTTATATATATATATATATATATATATATAGGTCCAAGTAGACTCTCTTATGAGCGCAAGAAGTTACTCTATTAGAGTGTAAACATGTCAACATACGAGACTTGACCTGCATGGGAAGGATAACAACTATTCTGCCCAACCATCAGGCTAAACTGAATTGACATTTTGCATCATCAATCTAAACCAAATTTTTTGAAATTTGTACATGCTATGCAGTTTCAGATAGTTGGGCCTTTGTCCCTGTTCATAGATTTTAGGTTTCCATTATTGTTCACTACAAGTGCAAAGATGTATGTCTTGTGAGTTGTCAATCAGGAGAGGTTACTATAAAAGCTCTGTTTCTGGTCTATCTATGCTAATCCAAATCTCCTATATCTATTCTCCATAATGGTATCATTTGAAGTTTTCTCCATTATGGTTTCGACAACGAAAGCACTTGTAACTTCACTATTTGTCCACAAACCGCTTGGCATTTGTTTTCACTTCAGTTTAAAATGCAATTTATTTAAGCAAATTGGTTCTGGGATCATAATGAAACAGATTGTCTTAAACCTCTTTTCCTCTATTTTCCTTGCTATTCTTTTATTGTCTTGAAATTTCTTTTTCTCAATTTAGGCTTGCAGACATGACTTCACAACCTGTAACATGAAAACTAGTGATTCTAACTGGATCCTTTACTTAAAACGATCTCTCTGCTATTTTATTATCAAGGGAGAGATTTGGCAATGCTAAAATCTTTGGAATATGCATCTAGAACATGTCTATTAGTCATTTTTTTTGCATATGTTGGATATAGTAACATTGGGATTCAATGCAACTAAACTATAGGAAATTCTTTTTAGAAATGATAGATTGTTTTATGCCAGATTCATCATTGAAATTCTAAATTCAAATTTTCTACCAAGTCTTGTTTGTGGCAATTATTATATCTACAAGTAATTAGAGAACTTAAATTTTCTTTGTATGGGCTTTTATGATGTTTCTTATTCCATGGTACAATTCTTCCATTCAGGTCAAACCAGTACTCGGGCAAAACTAGTCAAAGGTTGGAAGTAGATATTTTCCACCATGGTACTCCTTTACCTCCTAAATATGGATTTTCGATTTTCGAACTTTTTAAGTTTTATGGTGTTCATATCTCAATGTATTTTATTCTTTTAGGTTTATCAAAGACTTGGGCATAAGCTGGAAAAAGAAGAATATGAATTGAAATTAGCATAGTAAGTTTAAATCTATCGAGTATCTTACCATAGAAAAATTCACTCATAATGTTTGTTCTTTCTGGGATATTCAATTTTTTTTTATTGTTTGTTATTTTAGGTTAGTGAAGGATGAGTATAAATAGTACGCATATGTACAAATGTATTATGCAAAGCACTAAGTAAAATAATAAGGATCTCTTCCACTGAAGCTCTGAAGCACCTCGTTTTCCTTGGGTAAATTAAGTAAAATCATAAATGAATCATGCCCAAATATTTTGGAATCTAAATTCAAATGAGTGCATTTCCCATTCAAATTGATCAAACTTGGGCATAAATAGTTGATGAGACAATCCAACTTGATATGTATGAGGTCAATTGAAAAATCTGAGAGAAACAGGGATAGGGTATTCCAATTTACCCCATGAAAAACAAAATGCAGAGGCCTATATAGGAACAAGCAAAGGGAAAATGGTGATGCTCTGTAGAAAATTGGCTCGAATCCATAGCTAGGAGTTAAGATTATAGAGCTGCAATGATCCGTTTTGGAGAAATAGAAAATTGATATAAAGTAGTGTTTGGTGTTGGCCTCTATGTGGTTTACAGTGGTCGTCTAATGGGAACTAAATTTGTTCTAATTAATTATTGTTCTTGAAAGATCTCAAGGGAACATGAGAGATACAATTTTGTTAGCTTTTGACATACTCTTCTGGACTGTTGTCTTTTATATGTTGTCTTTTGTTGAATTTTTAATAATTTAGATTTGAAAAATTGTAATTTTTGTGCTTAATGATTTGGGCTCGCAATAACTAAATGGCATCTAAATAGCATTTGGGAAAAAGGTGTTTTCTCTTATCAAATTTATTGTTCTTTTCTTTATACTACCTCATATCATTTAATTATCCACTGTTATATGTATTTACTTGTATTTCCAAAGAAAACGTTGGCACCAAATGTATCTCAATTTACCTGAAATTTTGTTCCTTTATGCCACACTAACGCAGAAAGATGCCATTTCAAGATAGTTTTACATTTATGTCTTTTGAGTAGGAATGGTTAAAGGATGCACATCACCCATCACAATAACTAATATATCGAAGATGCAATTTTAAAATATTTATTTGTAATAATTTTTCTTTTTAGTAGAATGTTTAAAACATATAAATCATATATCATAATAATTATTTTGTATTAATTTGATTATACGTAAGAATTTAAGTTAAGTTGTTTGACATGATAATATGTAACATGGAGTGGGTATGCGATCTGCTATCAAGGGAATCTTGAAACCGATAGGAAGGTAGATGTATGTTGCTTTTTCGATGTTGACTAGGCTAGAGACCTTGATCAATGGAGGTCAACCAACCGGTATGTTTTCAAACTGTTTGGTGAAGCTATAAGTTGGATGAGTAAGAGACGAGCGGTTATAGCCTTGTCAACTATAAAATCTGAATATATGGCAGCCACTCATTCAAGCGAGGAAGTGGTAGGGCGGAAGCTTTCATGTTCAAATATTAACCGTCATTTTACATGATAATATGGAACATGGAGTGGGCCTGGAATACCTAAAATTGCTTCTACTTTCCTAAGAGCTTGTCTTCCTCAAATATAAGGAAACAAGTTAGATGCAGGAGCATCTAACTCAGCGTAACATGTTTACTAAGGGAGTGGGATTCCTAAGTTAGGATTTAATTATTTAATGTATTTTCCTATAGTTTTAGCAGAAAATGAGAATTATTGTAAATAGAAGGTTCGAGAGTATTTTGGAAGAGTTGAAAGATTTGAGGGTTAGTTAGTTCTCATCTAGAGATAAGGGATTAGGTGAGAGTTTTTATGGATCATGAGAGATATTGTGGGAGTTTTTTTAGGATGTAGAGCCTACTTTGGGTTCAAATCCACTTATATAAATCTAAGTGAGCCCATGACACATGTAAAAGAAGGAGAGTTAGGAAAGAAAGGCTAATTATTAGGCCAATAATTCTCTTGTAAATATCTTATTTCTTTAATGAATTATTTTTTAATATTTCTTTAATGAATTATTTTTGAATATTTGTATGCATTCGTTATGTGTGTGGCTTTTAATTTTATGTGGCTTTTTATTTGGAATAGTTTGCGCCATCATTTTGGTATCAAAGCTAGGTTGAGATTGATTTCTTGTAAACTGTGTGATGGATTGTCTTGTGCTTTTGGAGTCATTGTTGAGTGAATTTTTCGCCTGTTGCTGCAAAGAGGGTAGCATTGTTGGAGCAAGGTTTTGTGTGTAAAGATCACTGCGAGCGATCACTGTTTTGTTTGCTGCAGATATGACATCTCAAAATTGAGACTGTGCATTGCTAGTGAGAGAAAAGTGTGAAGATCAAATGATTTGTTGTATTATTTGTTATTTGTGCAATCTAAAATGGCGAAGAATCACTATCAGAAAAGTGGAGGAGCTATAATCTCTTTATTATTGGAGAATTCGATCTACTAAGAGGTTGTAGCCATTGCCTTTGGAGTTAGACACATTGTTATTGATGCTTGGTGTGACACATCTGCGTAGAGAAGCAACACAAAGGGTGTGGGATGAATTTTTAAGGGTGAGGTTTCCAGTGTGCTTAATTGGAGATGGGCCTTCTCAATTAGAACCATAGCTTGTTGTCCCAATGGGGATGAAACACTGTGATGGAGACAACGACGGGTTAGAAATATTGCAATGTCTTTTCCAACAATGAGTTGAGCAGGCATAACACACCCACTTATTACTTCACACCATAGTTATCAAATTTGAATTTAAATTCTGATTCGAATTTGATATGATACGATAAAAATTCGTACGAGAAATTTTCAATTAGGTATCGGTAAAAAAAAATACCATAGTATACATCTTAAATATTTAAATATATTTATTTCTTTTCCTATAATCACAATGTTTTTTACTCATTTTCTTTTTATTCATTTTAAAATTTAAATATTTTTAAATAATTTTTGTCAATATAGACAATTTTAAAACTGAAATTCACTAAGCAAAATCATAACAACACTTATCTCCTAATCTCTCTCAAAACTACATCTCTCCCTAGACTTTTGTAATTAATATACATTTAAAAAATAAATATTCAAAACTAAAAACTAAATCTCTCCTTAGTTTCAAATGTTATATAATTTTTTTTTTTTTTTAATTAGTACATATTTAAAAACTAAATATTTAAAACTTATTTTTATTCACACCGAGAAAGTTTTCCAATGATGGTCTAAAATCCAAAACCCTAGTAGAAAAAAAGATTCCTTGCCACATGATAGGCTTCTTTGTGCTTAGATTGCTGGGAGGATGATACTAAGATGTAAAAACTGGCGATTCAAAAAATATTGTAAGATAAAGAATAAATAAGTTAATTACATTATAATTTTTTTTGAGTTGAATTGTAAGTCGCAACCCTTGAAATTTAACAAAACATTACTTAAATCATGATTAGGCTATTTACTTGCTCGCAAATAGTAAAATCTCATCTTCCTTCTTAGCTCTTGCAAATATATGTAGGGCTCTACATTTTAAGGACATCGCTTTGAAATGTTGAGCTTTTTTGCAGGGCAAAAACCTCTTCTTTGATTGATGCGAGGGGTTCTCACTTATTTTCGGCTAGGGCTTTTCATTTTGGGGTTTCATCTTGATACATAAAATTCCAAGGGATACGCAGGCTTATTATCATTGTTTTGCTTGGCCGCAAGAGTTTTCAGGCTGATTTCTATTGCAAACCTTTATGCGCTATAACCTTTCGTGTTTTTGTAGAGATCTAAATTCAAAATTTGAAGGGTTTTCTCATTTGGATTTTTGGCGTATTGGTGACTGTAGCATTGTGCATATTGGTGACTGTAGTATTCAAACATTGAGCACAGTGGATAGAGAAACAGAGAAGACAAGACAATGGACAGTGTGAGAGTTGTCAAGAAGTCCGATCAACATACTTTGAAGGGTTAAGCATCAAACAGAGTAAACAACAATGAGTGATGAGTGCTGCTCAAAGGCGCAAACTAGAAAAGGAAGAGGATGCACGCTAAGTGTTTGATGCATCAATTGTATAACAACTGAAGTTACAATCCTGTTTGTGCAGTATTTTTACAGGACTTCTGATGGACTTATACATGGACGTTAACCAATTCCTTGAAATCTTGTCAGAGTCTTCAGATTCGCCTGAAGTAACAGTGGTTAAAGGTCAAGGGGTACAACTTGAAACTGGGGTCCATGAAAAAACCATGGAGTCGAATTTTTCATTTTGGACAGTCCAAGTAAAACAAATTTTGCAAGAACCTCCTTTGATAAGATTATCATTCCTATTTGGGCATGTAACATGTGAAAAATTGATTTGAAACATTCAGGGCTTGGACTCACCACATGGAGGGCATCTGTCTCATGGATTCATGACAGTAAAAAAGCGAGTATTGGCTACATCAATTTACTTTGAATCAATGCCATACCATCTAGATGAGTCCATGGGTGAGCTCGCATTGCTAGTCTAATAATAATTAGGAGGGAAACAGTTCCATGATTGAAAAACATTGAACCAATATTTTGGGGAAGTGTTCAAACTGTTAATGGTTGTGTTTGTTTTCTTGGGTTATAGGATTCATTGACTATGAGATGCTTGAGAATACTACCGCCCTTTTTAGGCCCAAACTTATCATTGTTGGTGCTAGTGCATATCCTCGAGACATTGATTACCCTCGCATGATGCAGGTATTGAAGCTAGGTATTTCTACAGATCTTATAATGGAAATCCTTTCAAAAATTTATCTTTCCAGTAACATTTATTCTAGCAGATTTTATTAATATGTTCTTTTCGTACGTAATGTTGGATTTTTTATGCTTTTTAGTACTAAAAAGTTTTTGGTTTGGGAATATTGTCGATACAGTTGGGGCATACTTAATGATGGACATGGCTATACCTATACAATTTGTTACAAGAAATAAATGGGAGAAATCTATCTCCAATACTCATATTTGTTCATCTCCATCTAAAGATAGGTAGGATGAGTAAAAAACATTTCACAAAATCCATGCTCTAACATAGCTACTTGGCAACTATTTTACAAACTAATTATATAACAAGATACATAGATAGATCATTCCTAATTTTTCAATAGGCCTCAAAGGAAGTACCCAAACTCAACGAGCAAGGATTGTAATCCCAATGCTTTGTTCCATTTAAATTCTTGTTCTCACATTTCTTTCCCAGATTTCCTCCATCTCATGATTGGCATAGAGCTTAATGTTTGTTTAGCTACACTTGCATAAGTGAGAGTTCTAATGTCTGCATTTGTTACCCCTAGGCTGAGGGAACATCTTCCCTCACTATCTCTAATCATTGTTCCTCCCATGGATTATTAATTTGTTGTTTCACCATTTTTCCCTTGTATTTCTTATCAATTTTTCCATTTTCACCTTTTTTATTTTTTGCACTTATCTTCTTCATGTCAATTTTCTAAGGACTTATTGTGGCTCATTTCCCACTCCTCACTCATATATTTATATTCCAATACATGAGAAATATATTTGTATTCCATATGAATAATATACATATTTTAGTCCTCGAGGGATTGCTTAGAAAACAAGGCTCATAGTCATTACAAGAAATACTCATTATGAGCCCAACACATTGTCACATGTAGGATTTCTCCATACCACCTGCACTAAACCTAATTGACTTTCCATGAGAAATATATTTATATTCCATATAAGGAATATACTTGTTTTGATTCTTGATGGATTGATTAGCAAGGCTTCAAGCCATTACAAGAAATACTCATTATGAACTTTGTTAGCCCTTTACAAAGTCTTTATTATTTAGTGAAATATTCGCCAAGATCTTACAAGATTTTATAATCCAATGAAAGATTCGCCATGATTTTACAAGATAATATAATTTGGTGAGAGATTCGCCAAAAAAATTAT
>APFE031371640.1:95378-128968 GCA_000404065.3 Pinus taeda | reverse complement strand
GGGGGGGGGGGTCAAAAGCATGAGACAAAGCTCTTTGCAAATGTGCTAGGGAGATAACCCCCTTAACACCACCTTTGAAACCCAAACCTACAACAACTCTAAATTTATAAAATTCTGCATGAATGGAGTTCGTGGAGATGCAAAAACAAACCTAAGTGAAATATAATCAATTCTCATCTCAAATTTAGCCTTAATTCCCCTGTCTAGATGCTATAATCACATCAGATTGGAAATAAATTCCTCATTATGTCTTTCGGGTGAATCCATCATAATCCTTAGTTGCAAATGATTTGAGGCCTAGGACAGAGGGATGAAATTATCCCAAGCATGCGAAATGAAATACGATGACACTGCATGGTTGGGATTCTCAGGCAGTGCCACGACCATGAAGGATGGATATCTTTCATTAAACTTAGCCATGCCAAATTCGGTAGGATTCTAAAGGAGGTAAGAAGGAAAACAAGAGAGGGAAGAGGGATCACAAGGAGAGGGGAAGGGATTAAAATTAATTCTAAGGGGATCCATAATCCAATGATGTGTGGGCCAAATAGACAATTTTGCAAATGGAGCCATAAAGAACTAAGGGAATAGGATACAGACACTTACAACCATTTATTTCTAACATGGTTTCTTCGAAGAAGTAGGCTATCTTAACTTGTAGATCGACTTCCTCATTATTAGATCTGAGAATATGGTATGACTTCATGGAGTGAAAAAAAACACCCAATATTCTAGTCCTTTGTAACACCAATCCAAATTAGTTGTCTTTTAGGTTTTGTTTTCATTATTAAGGTGTTGAATAGTAAGCAATGAGTCCCCTAAAACAATGATATCTTTAACACCTTTTTCTTTGGCTATGCTTACTCCTTGGAAGAGACCATACGTTTCCGCATGGTTGTTGGATTTTCTCCCTAGACTCCAAGCGAATTTTGCTTCCGTTGTTCCCTTGGGATTTATTAAAATCCCTCCCCCTCTTGCCACCCTTGAATTTATTCTAGACACCCCATGAAACTGCAATATCTATTTTTATTGTTGTCTTTTCCATGTTACCAATTATGAGGGAGAAAGACGCAATTTCCAGCTACAATGAGGAGAGTTAGGGGGAGGGGATCCATGGGAAGGGGATAAGGAGGAAAGGGAGCCCACCCACTTATCTTCAAGATCATCCAAGGAAGATTCTCTTCTAATTGAAATATGCTCAAGACAAAGAGAGAGGGCCTTACTTGTAGTAGACTTAGTTGAGAGGGGGGAATCTTTAAAAGTAAGAGAGTTCCTAGAAAGCCAATGAAATTTAGGGAGGGAAATCCACACAGATTTAAGAGAGGTTTTTGAGTGAAGGAGCCCAAGTAATGTCTGTTCCAGGAGGAAAAAAAATCCCGGATACTAGTAGGCCATATAATTAAATGATACAACAGTCCCAGGGCAATCAACTGAACTGCCTTGGTATAGGGACAATCCAAAAAATGACGAGGGATATATTACTCACATTTTTTACATATTGGGCATCTTAAGGGGCCTTGAATTCCTTTCTTTATGATATTTTCTGCATTTAAAATCTTGTTGTGAGATAACAACCAACAAAAGATATTAGCCTTGGGGAGCGCATTTGGAATCTATATCTTCTTCGAGATAGAGGATCTAGGTGAAATTATAGATTGAAAAAGGAGTTACATGTAGGCTTCCTTGATTGAATATGATGATGATTTCCAACCCATTTTTTCCTCTTGGCTTTGATATATTAGATTGCATCTGACTATTTCCTTGTTTAGAAGATCTCCTAGAGGCTTGATATGGTTTGGGAGGTACCCCAAATTACAATATGTCCATAGACCTTCGTTGTTTCAATGAGGTATGTGAGCTAAAGTGATCATACCTCTTTGTTTTAGAATATCCATCAGGGGGAAAAGTTCTTCTTCTTGCATCGTCGACCTATTATGGAGGATTGAGTCCTCCCATGTATTGGTTTATTTTCCATTTCCAGGGATCCAGGTCAGATGAGAGTTCATCATGAAATAAGCATCCAGAATAAGTTTCCAAATAGAGGAGCAGAGATTGAGATGTTGATCTACCTCCGGATGCTACTGATATTTTGCCTTTAGGATTTAAGCCCTCCATGCATTTTTCTGTGTCCTCATATTACAGTCAAGCTTTTCTCCAAAGGCAATATTCATCAAGGAAGGGTCTCTGATACCCAACCCCCCATGAGGCTTAAAGGCTATAATTATGGTACAATTGGGAAGGTGATTTTTTTTTTTTTCTCTCATTCTTACCTCCTTCCCACAAAAATTTCCTCAGAAGAGTTCCTATTCTTTGCAAAACATACTTGGGAGCCAGTTAGTCTGAAAATTGAAACATTGGAATAACCAACAAAATTTCTTTGGAGACAACAACCTTACCTGCCAAGTTTAGCGAACATGATCCCTAGTTCTCCAGTTTATTTTTAGTTTTATCCAAGACACTATTCTATGGCTTGGAGGAGGATTTATTTAAACATATAAGAATTCCTAAGTACTTGAAATCCTTCCAATATGCCACCACATTAAAACCCAGTATATCTGCAATCTTCTTTTGACGCATTGTGCTAATGTTTTAGAAATATACTAAAGATTCAGTCTCACTTATCATTGCTATGAAAGCCACAAAGATTTTGTCCATGATCTTTTTTTATCCTTTGGATATTACTATTGAATCTCCTCCCAGAAAAATCATATCATATGCAAATTAACCATGGTTAATACTTTTAATGCCAAGTGAGAATTTAATTCTCAACAATTGATTTGTTCTTCGTTCGTGTTCTAAACGTCTGTTCAAGGAGTCAACCATTATGATATATAATAATGGAGAGAGAGGGAACCCTTGTCTAAGTCCACTAGAGGCCTTGAAGAAATAAAATCCCTTTCCACATTAACCACTAGGGAGAGCCAATACACAGAGACACCCACTAGATATACCTTTCATGAAATCCCATTTTCTTCATTACGTTGAAAAGGAAGATGTTCTTAACTCTACCAAACACATTTTCCATTGCAAGTTTTATAGTCATACCCTAGTCACCCCTTCTCCAACTGGAATCTACTGCTTCGTGATTCATAATAACATCAACGAAAATCTAGCTTCCTGGAAAAAAATCTCCTTGGTTGTCAAAGATAATAAAGGGGAGGAATTTGATGAGGTGCACCACCAAAAATTTGAAGATTATCTTGTAGGAAACATTGCAAAGGGGAATGAGTTGGAACCTGGCAAAGGAGGAGGGATTGCTCCCTTTGGGAATAAGGGACAAAAAATAGGAGTTTATAACCCCTCCCATGTAGAGCTACTTAAGCGAGTATCAAATCATTATGACCAGTTCCTTTTGAATTAAATCCCAAAATTATTTACAGGAGAGGGCATGGAAACCATCTAGACCTGGAGTCATGCCAGAGACTTGTTTGGATGAAGGGAAAAGAAAGACTGATTTATTTCTTCGACCGTGGGAGGGGATATGAGCAGAGAATTTATCTCATCCGTAACTAACTCTGGGAACTGGTCTAACATAAAGTTTACTGCCTCATCATCTAATTGGACTGGGTCTCTATATAAATTACTAAATTGATCATAGGAAACCTCTTGGATTTGTTGAAAATCATCAAGCTTTTGTCCCTGGACTTGGATCTCTGAGATGCTATTTTGTCATTACTTTTTCTTTTCTTGATGGAGAAAAAACTTTGTATTCCTATCCCTGGATTATTCTTCTTCCTGCTTTAAGAGTGCATAGTAAGATTGGAAGGTTTGAAATTCTTGTTGCAATAGATCCTTTGAGACATATTCTGTCTCCATCTGTGATTGAGTACATTCAACTTGCTTTTCCAGAGTTGTAAGAGAGATTTGGTTTTATTTTTTCATTTTTTTATCCATTTCTTGTTGTCCCTCTTGAGCCTCTTGATTTTGGTTTCCCAAATAGAAATTTGGCTACCATCCACTCATTGTGACCAAGATGCTGCAACAACCTAAGAGAATCTAGGGGATTGAAGCCAAAGAGCTGAAAACCAGAAGGGGATAGGACCATAATTCAAAGGGGGAAATGTTTAAGAGATATGGGACTATAATCATATCCGTTTCAAGGGAGGATGAAGGATTGTAAAACCAGGTTCATAGAAAGGAAGTAATTAGAGGCTAAGAATATATCTAAATGCATCACTATGTGACTTGATCTAGACCGCTTGTTATTCCATATGAAGCGGAGTCAAGAGGTTTTGATTTCTATTAGGTGCAAGGAGCTTATAGGTTTTCCAATGATTCTCGGAAATTATCTCTAACTACATATCCTCCTCTCTTCTCCCTTTGATGGATGATCAAATTGAAGTCACCTCCAATAATACAATTAACTCCATACTCTAACTCTTTTAAGTCTATGAGGGATTGCTAATAGATTTGTCTTTGTTTGAAATGAACAAGCATATAAAAGATAATCACAAAGCATACTTGATTTAGGGCCAAAATTTTGAAGGAGGAGGCTCTCCAATGTTGCGTCTTGCAACTATTCAGGAGCTTTACTTGGTCAGGATCCCATAATGTGCACAAGCCTCCTGGTGCACTTCACGAACTGACTGCAAGGCGATGGATTTTACTCTAGATCTTCTTCTGTTTGGATGAGAGGTCTCTCTCATCAAATTTTTTTTCCTGGAAGAGGGTTACAATTGGATTTTCTTTGGCGGTTAAAGATTTTCCTTATGCTATTGTTTTGCAGGTACCGAAGCCTCTACAATTCTAGGAGAGAATATTCATTACTTACTCTCAGATTGTGTTGCCCCCTTTTAGGGCCCTACTGTTGCAATTTTTTTTCCTTTCTTTACTTCCCAAATCTGCTAATTGACGAGTGATAATGCTTTAATGTCCCATCTCTTTGTCTTTTTCTGTTTGTTCTTTGCAGATTTCCCTATTGATTTTCCTCCTAGTGCATCGGGTCCTTCTTTCAATTTCTTTATATTTTTCAGCCTTTGGTTTCTCATCAACTGGGATGGACACCACGATCATTCTTGTAACTTCCTTTAAGGAATGATAAAAATCTTCCTCTTCTTCCAAATAATCCTCTGTGGATGTATGTGTGTCTTTTGATGGTTTGTTCTCCTCGACCGTGACCTTTTCAGGGCTCTTATGGGAGGGGGTTTGATGTGTTGAATTCAATACCTTTTTTGTAGGGTTTCCTTCTTCATTTAGGTTTTCTAATGCTTCATATTTATTAGACTCACCCTTGTGACTATCCGACTTGCATGAACCTTCCTTATTCACAATAAAATTGTTGGAATTTGGTGTGCCTTTGGTATGTTGGGTTGTTTTTCCTCGCTGAGGGTTGTACGACCTATTAGGGCCTCTTATTCTCTTAGATTGTTGTCATTATCCCCTTATTATACCTGGTTTTGTTGAGTGGCTAGAGATATATAATAATGGAGAGAGAGGGAACCCCTGTCTAAGTCCCCTGGAGGCCTTGAAGAAATGAAATCCCTTGCCATTAACCAAGGGAGAAATCCAGGGAGAGCCAATACACATAGCCACCCACTAGATATACCTTTAATGAAATCCCATTTTCTTCATTACCTTGAAAAGGAAGATGTGCTTGACTCTATCGAACACATTTTCCATGTCAAGTTTTATAGTCATACCCTGGTCACCCTTTCTCTAGCTGGAATATACAGTTTCTTGAATCAAAATAACATTATCATAAATCTTCCTTCCTGAAACAAACCCTCCTTGGTTATCAAAGATAATAAAGGGGAGGACTTTGTCGAGGCACACCACAAACAATTTGGAGATTCTCTTTTTGGAAAAATTGCAAAGGGGAATGCGCCAGAACTTGACAAAGGAGGAGGGATTTCTCTCTTTGGGAAGAAGAGCCAAAAAAGAGGAATTTATACTCCCTCCCATGCAGACCTTCTTAAGTGAGTATCCAATCATTTTGATTAGTTCCTTTTGAGTTAAATCCCAAAATTGTTGATAGAAGAGGGCAGGGAAACCATCTGGACTTGAAGCCTTGTTTAGATCAAGGGAAAATACAACTTGATTTGTTTCTTCAACCATGGGAGGGGATATGAGAAGACAATTCATCTCATCTGTAACCAACTTTGGGACCTGGTCTAACATAAAGTTCATCGCCTCATCATCTAATTGGACCGAGTCTCTATATAAATCACTGAATTGATCATAGGCAACCTCTTGGATTTGTTGAAAATCATCAAGCTTTTGTCCATGGACTTGGATCTCTAAGATGTTATTTTGTCGTTCCCTATTCTTTGCTTGATGGTGAAAAAAAATTGTATTCCTATCCCTTGATTATTCCTCTTCCTATTTTAAGAGTGCATACTAAGATTGGAAGGTTTGTAATTCTTGTTGAAACATATCCTTTGAGACATATTCTATCTCCATTTGTGATTTAATACGTTCCACTTTATTTTCTAGAGTTGTAAGAGAGGTTTGGTTTTGTGTTTTCCTTTTTTTAGCCATTACTTGATGTTCCTCTTGAGCTTCTTGATTTTGGTTTCCCAATTATAAATTGGGCTGCCATCCACCCATTCTGACCAAGATTCCGCGACAACCTAAGATAATCCAATGGATCGAAGCTAAAGAGCTGAAAATCGGAAGGGGATAGGACCATAATTCAAAGGGGAAAATGTTTATGTGAGATGGGTTTATAATCAGATCCGTTCCAAGGGAGGATGAAGGATTGTAGAACCATGTTCATAGAAAGGAAGTTATCAAAGGCTAAGAATGTATCTAAATGCATCACTATGTGCCCTGATCTAGACTGCTTGTTATTCCATGTGAAGCATAATCATGAGGGTTTGATGTCTATCAGGTGCAAGGATATTATAAGGTATTCCAGTGATTCTTGGAAAGGATCTCTAACTACAGATCCTCCTCTCTTATCCCTTTGATGGATGATCAAATTGAAGTCACCTCTAATAATACAATTAACTCCATACTCTGACTCTTTTAAATCTATGAGGGATTGCTAACAGACTTGTTTTTCTTTGAAATGAATAGGCATATAAAGATTAATCACAGAGCATACTTGATTTAGGGCCAAACTTTTGAAGGAGGATACTATTCAATGCTACATCTTGCAACTATTCAGGAGCTTTACCTGGTCAGGATCCCATAGTGTGCACAAGCCTCCTGATGCACCTCAAGAACTGACTACAAGGTGATGAATTTTATTCTAGATCTTCTTCTGTTTAGATGAGAGGTCGCTCTCATCATTTTTTTTCCTCCTGGAAGAGGGTTACAACATGATTTTCTTTGGCGATCAAAGATTTTGCTTATTCTATTCTTTTGCTGGTACTGAAGCCTCTGCAATTCCAGTAGACAATATTCATTACTTACTCTTAGATTGTGTTTCCCCCTTCGAGGGCCCTACTATTGCACCTATTTTTCCATTGTTTACTTCCTAGATCTACTAATTAGTGAGGGGTAATGCTTTGATATCCCATCTATTTGTCTTTTGCTGTTTGTTCTTTGCGGATTTCCCTATTGGTTTCCTTCCTAGTGCATCGGGTCTTTCTTTTGATTTCTTTACATTTTTCAGCCTTTGATTTCTCATCAGTTGAGCTAGCACCAGGATCATGCCTGTAACTTCCTTTGAGGAATTATACACATCTTTTTCTTCTTCCGACGAATCCTCTATGGATGTATGTGTGTCTTCTGATGGCTTGTTCTCCTCGCTTGTGACTTTTTCGGGGCTCTTATGGGAGGGTATTTGATGTGTTGAATTTGGTACCTTCTGTGTAGGGTTTCTTTATTCATTTAGGTTTGCTAATGCTTCATATTTATTGGACTCACCCTTGTGACTATCCGACTTCCTTGAACCTTCCTTATTTGCATTGAAATTGTTGGAATTTGGTGTGCCTTTGGTCTGTTGGGTTGGTTTTCCTTGTTAAGGGTTCTACTGCATATTAGGGCCTCCTCTATTGCCATTGACCCCCTTCTTCTCCTTGTTTTTCTTGAGTGGTTGGAGATTTGGTTCAATTTCTTACGAAATGCCCATGGCAAATTTGACACTTGAAGGGGAGTTGATCATAATATACTTCCTGAATGTGAGACCAACCATTCATGCATAGATTAATCACTGCAAGAAGCCCCTTTTCCAAATCTAATTCAACACAAATTTGGGCACAGGGGAATAGGCCTTCATAGGGCTTAACACAATCAATATATTTTCCCAAAGAATTTCTAATGAGTCTAAATATGGCATCATTCTAGCAATGAAGGGGAAGATATGATAACTTGACCCAGACCAAAACTGTGGTGGGCATATTGCAGTCCTAGTTAAAATTTGGTTTCCTTATATCTAGATAAATCCCTTGAGGCCCCGTAAAATACGACCTGATTCTGAATATTAGATCTCAATCTTCCTTGAGCTCAACATAAAATGTAAAAAAACATTTTCCTACAAAAGAAGAAACTACCTCCCCTTCATCTTAGGATTCCAATTTGTATCTATCGAGGATCTGATAGATCGAGGGGAGGGCCATAGACTTGTGAATTTCCTAATCAACCACTGATGTTTAATCTAGAGAGCCCTTTATCTCGCTTGCAGAGTTGAGATCACAATTTTTTGGATCTCTTCAATTTTATTAACAAACTTGGAGGAGGGGGCCTTTTGAAACTTAGGTCCATTGTCCACTAGGTTATTGAAGGGCTCGAATGCCTGATAATGATGGTTATCCTGGGACGAACCAACCATTATGTCTTCCCGGCCAGAGAATCAATAAAACTTATCTCTCGGAGTTAACCCATCGCCGAGGTTAGTGATGCACAATAGTAGAACGCTAAAAAATGATACTGACCTAGGCCACAAAGCCTAAGGTTACCATAGGAAGACTTCAAATTTTTCGCACCAACCACAAAGCTCCTTTGACTAAGTCATAGTTATATGTACACTGCTACAATATTAACAAAAAGTAGATTATACAATTAAGTTGGGATTTTAAGCTTACATAGACAACATAATCAACAAATAAATAATCATATACACCCAATACTACATTCATGAATAGAGAAAACATGAATTAAGGGCTCTCCATTTCTTTCCATAATCTGATGCACCATTGCTTGCATCAATTAGGATTTGTGAGATATATTAATAACATGAATTACTTTAATGGCATGAACATTCAATATGGAAACATCAAGTACACATTGGACTCCCAACAACAAAAGAACCCTAATATTTCTAGAAATATGGATAAGCATTTCAAGGAAAATGTTAATTGACATCAAGAAATATAAAGACCTCAAATGGATTAGGATGTTGCAATATTTAAACAATTTAATGTTGGATATAAATAACGTGAAAATAAATTGTATTTAAGCATGTTAATCAAATATTTTTGGCATATGAATTATATATAGTGAGTTTTTGGTCATTAAAAGCATATCTTTCTCATATGAGACAAATGCACCGCGTCGTAAAGGCCATAAAAGGGGACACTAAAATTTTCACCCAATATTGTTATGGTCTTTTCAAGTAGTACACATAGGTGGGGCCAATTAGTCAACTTTAACTACCATTACAAAGATAATCCATTGACAATTGAACTCAAAAAATCACCTGGTCTCAAATATATGAACGTAAAAGAAATTTCCTTAGGGACTCCCTATCACAATAAATCGTTGAATCCCTCAATTCACGATTAAGAGGTGAGACTTCTGAATAGTTTTATGCGACAACCTCCACGAGAAGAATGATTTGTAGTCCTTTGTGCTAAGGTTTTTTGTGTTTGCAAATCAACTAGCGGATTCATGCAAAAAAATAATATGTCAATGTTGAATACATAATTGACCATTGAAAACATATCAAAATTTTCAAGTTTAACGCAAATAAATCATTAAGTTGCTCGGGTGGCCTATTTTCATTATTAGTTAGAAATTGGTTGTTGATAGTGGAGATAAGTTGAACCAAAGAAAGTGCACAACAACTAAGCTTAAGGAATTAGTTTAGTAGTTTCAAGGCCAAATAGATAAGTAATCGAGTAATTCTGAATAAAATGAGAAAATCAACAATGAAAATTCCAACGAAGGAAGAACCAAAGGGATATAATCATGTGGGTAGAATACCCTAAAAGAGCATTGTCAATGAAAAAAATGGGTCCAATGGTTGCAATGGGTGCATGTTGATGGAGCGTGTCCAAAGGGAACAATGCCATTTAAAGCCATTCGTTTAGCAAGGAGTTGTTGATAGGAGTGTGGATTGACTGGGATAATGTTAATGGAAACATTGGGCAATCAGAATGTGCCTAAAATTGATCTTACTGATGAATCTTTTAATGAATTCAACAAAATGGATGGATTTTTCCCTACTCACCATGGCCATGTGTGCTACATGATTATGGCACTAGATAAACCAAATCAAAAGGGGCTTGGGGAAAAAATCAATACAAATCTTACAAGGTGAAAGCCTTGTCAATCCATGAACTTCCTCATTGCATACGTGCTAAATATATGGGATATTTTCATTCCACATTTTTAGATGGTTGTGATTGTAAAGTAACAACAATTGTACCAAAGTGTGATTGATCATAATGATTTGTATATGAATGAAATGAAGTAGTCCTCTTCAACTTGTTATCCATTAAAGCACATAAGGTGTCTAAAAGTGGCTAAGAAACCTATTTTCCATGTGCTACACAATATATGTAGGCAATCTACAATTCACTCACATATATGGGAAGAACAATCTCATTACTTCTTTCCCTGACATCAATGCTTTGTAAGGAATGAAATTATGAACATGGGCATCTTGTTGAATGTGTAGCAATAATATAATTTGCATGCCACCTTTTTTCTAGAAGTCATCTTCCAAATTCTGTTGACATACTCTCCCAAATTCTGAAGTGTGAAGAAACCAAAGGATGCAACCCTGATTTTACACTTCTAGGTTTAGATATGCTATGCAAAGCATATCCCCCCAA
This sequence comes from Pinus taeda, assembly GCA_000404065.3. Taxonomy (NCBI): domain Eukaryota; kingdom Viridiplantae; phylum Streptophyta; class Pinopsida; order Pinales; family Pinaceae; genus Pinus; species Pinus taeda. The sequence continues at coordinate 118,025 of APFE031371640.1, read as the reverse complement.
GACATTCAACATTCATATGCATATGTGGATAGTAAAAATAATTTTGTAGGTTAGCCAAAGTTTTATGCACAACGAAATTCCCTACAACACTTGAACCTATCCCTTAAAAGCAATAGATGATGTTCCACTCTCAAAACACAAAACTATGCATAGTGGTAAAGTATACCATCATTGACATGAAATCATTTGGTGCAACACCTTATCTGCATCAATACACCCTTATGGTTCTATGAATTGTAAAAATCTACAATTAATGACATACATATCCAAAAAATCCTACATATTAAATGCGTTGAGCTTCAATAAGGCTATCAAAAGCACCATTAGAAATCTCGACAAAGTTTGCGATCCATTTTTGGATACTTTAATTGTACCTAATGACCAAGTTAAACTATTGTAGATATGACATCCAATAGAAATGTTGACTTTGTTACAACTTGGGTTGAGTTTGCAAAAAACACAATGGTTTGTGGTTAAGTGTTATAATTGTTGCCTTACTGAGTAAATAATGTATCAAATGATTGAGTGATTACATAATGACATACTTCCATGTAATAACTAGACCCATGCAAATTTCTGACTAAATTCACTATTAAAACAAATTTGTATAACTTTAATTGACTCTTGGTCAAACTCTTGCAGTCTTGCATGTTTGCTCCACTTTTTGGTTTGAGTTTATCAAATTTTATTTTAGCTTTTGAGATCCCATTTTCATTTGATATATGATGCCATATTTCAATCTATACATGCCATTCAACTTGATATCATCAATCACAAAAACAACATTAACTATAGTCAATTTAATCCTCTATCAAATTTTCCCATGCCTGAAAGGTCAAACCAAGCAAGGCACAAAGTTAAGGGCACAAGCCATTATGTTACTTGTTTTCCACTTGTTTCCTACTAGATTAAAATTTTCATCTAAAAAGAAATATATGTTTACAACATCCTAGATTAATGACACCAAAAGAAAAAATACACTCCATTAGTAACCATAAAATTTTAGTAGGGCAACAAGGAAATACAATTAGGATAAAATGCAAGGAAAGAAGGATTGAAAAAAAGCAACAATAAAAATAGTGAGCAAACGAGAATGCTATGAAACCCAATTGATCAACCTAAGACACGCAAGGTAATAAGCTCCACTCCTAGCATCCAATGTCAAGAAGATGCTAGACATGACACTATTTGGTTCCCCTAATGTTGACATTGCAGAGTGAAAATAGTGATATAGGCACGTAATTATAAAAATTGTGAGTTTGTCCACTTAAACGATCTCACATGAGGAATTTCTTGGGTTCTTTCCTTCTAGAGCCACCCATGTGTTAAAACATATATGTGATCAGAACATTGTAAAATCTACAGGAAATAACATTACTAAGGATACTTTTTTTTTTCCATGCATAGTCATCACACAAATGAAGAGGGAAACACATTTTTGGTCCTTAGATTATCAAAGATGGAGCAAACCCACTTCAATTCTTGAATAATGTTAGCCCGCATAAAAGGATTTAGAGATAATTGCAAGCTAAATTTTTTGTCAAGCATTAGGGGAAATTGAAACAATAAAAGATAAGGAAACTGAAACAAAAAATGAGAGAAAAATTAGTAAGGAATCTCTGTAAACCGCACATTCCTTCCAAAAAGAATTCAACTCCCAGTATATCTCATAAATGTCTAAAACACAGAAGATAAACTCTAAACAGTAAATTACTTGTGCCTCTGCCACACAAACAAGACTCATAATATTAGCCATTGATGATGTTGCTTAGGTGCCCTCTTTGAAGGAAGCATGGGTTCTAGAGGCGGAAGCACATCTTGAGATCTCCTCCAACAATTGTTCTACTAATTTAACCCGCAGTTAAAGAATCAATAAAATAATAAAATAAATTAACAAACATTTTATGATTAAATAATAATTAAAATGACTTGAGTGCATGATTGTTTGAATGAGCTCTTCTCGGTTTCAATAATAATTTATTGGAGTAGTCTAATCTTGGAGCAAAACTCCATTGATATGACGGAATAACAACAAAGGTGGAAGCTCTTATGACCCCTCCCACTCACATCACATCACTCTCAATTCCCTAGTACCCAATCTATCTACTAGGAAATAGTTGAAAACAACACATTAAGGTTCATGCATAGATACTAACAAAAAAAAAAATTCATAAAGAAACATGTGGTTTTTTTCATAAAGAAACATATAACGATTATTCATTAACATATAACATTTGTTCATTCATTCATTAATCATAGACACAAAATACTTCATCTCAATAAATTGCACCATCAGAAATATGTTTTCATAATATGGTACATAATGTTTCTAATTATGTAACTAGTTCAAACATTTCTTCCTCCTATTCTTTTTCTTTGAAAAGAATCGAGAAAGGAGGACATTAATTATTTCTTCCCCTTCAGTTGTTATTTCCTCTTCAAGTCTTATTGATTACTTGCTTGTGTACTCACGACGTCAAGGCTGCTGCAAGAGGGGTAGATCATTAACTGCAACAATTAAAAAATGTTAAATTGATATATTTATTATTATTATTATTACATGTATTTCATTATTAAAAGGAGCATTAGAGTGTTCTTTATCTACTTGAGTAGCAAAGGCGAGCATAACAGTTTCGAATGCAACCATATGTTCCTCTTCTTGTCTAGTGTAACAAACCTGATTTAAAATATACAAATAATTCATCAATTTATATGATCAATAATCAACACCCAACTATTCAACTAATTAACATAGAATTTTCAAAAACACGAGTAGAGACGACTTATCTTTATCAACAATATTCCTTACTTGTGCCTTTGGAGTTGAATGCTCTTTGAATTTTGCTAACCACATTTTTTTTTGGGACGAATCTCCACCTAACCATAGGCTCAGCTGCACATAATCTTTCTACCACTGGTCACCCCCGAGCCCTCAATCAACGTACTACTGCTAGAGAATCCTTTGTCTTGCAACACTTTTCTCCCAAGAGAATGGATGAAGGAATGATGAATCTCATCTTGCTCATCGTCCATTAAATAGACCAAACAATGGAAATGCTTCCGCATGCCCACATTCCATGTGTCAACATGAAACTTTTATTTCTTTATTTTAAGTTTTACTTAATTTAGTATTTCTCTTAATTTAATTCTTTCTTATTTTATTCCTTTTTACTTTTTGTTAATTTTATTTAATTTTACTATTTTTATAGTTCTCTTAATTTAACTTTTTCTTATTTTATTTTACTTTTTGTTAACTTTACTTATTTTACTATTTTTATGTTTACTTTATATATATCTATTTAGAACTCACTGTTATCATTTACTATTTTTTTATTTATTTTATTATTATATTCTCTTCATTATTTATTATTTATTTACTATTATTATATTTCTTATTGTTTATCGTTTATTTACTTATTTTTTAATAATTTTTTTTGTAAGCTTGGTAGGACTCTCCAATTGTCGATTTACATGTCATCATTCACCCCACTACGGGGAGAGGGTAGCACAAGATTCGAACCCAAGATCTCTGGTTCGATGGATTTCATTCCAGACCATTGCCACTTGAGCTACCCTAGGCGAACACTTATTTTTTAATATTATATTATATTATATTATTTATTATTATTTTTATTATTATTATGGGACATTACATCCTCTATTTAAGAAACTTCATCTCGAAGCTAAGTTGAGTCATTTAACATTTTATTTATTTAGTTATTTATTACTCCATGTTTTCCATACACCCTTTGCTGAACTAATATAACCAACATGCAGCAAAAGTATCCACATGGCCAAGGAATCCCAAGGAATCTTTGTCCTTTTCCCACTTTCGGAACCAGGCATAAGCCTCATCGGTCTATACCATAGCCCAAATCTTGCGCCTGATTCAGACGTCATCTGCCCCAAGGCAGGCATCCGGTCCCCGTACTCAATGAATCTGGGCATCTCACAAGGTTGGCCCACTCCTTCCACACTCACTAAGGTACACAACCCCAAGCATCGAAGTCCTTACACCCCCACTAGACTTGGGCATCCCAATCCAATATTAGGCATTTGGCCTCCTCAAGATGGTCCCATAGCCCTCAAGAGCTGTCCATTAAGAGTTATACAAGTCGAAGGAACCACTAGCATATGTAGTGTTGATTGAGTATGTCTCCAACCCATATGGTGTTACATATTCTCCCTCACAGGTATGGGCTCCCACGAGATCATCAAATAAACTGACCCTCTCGACCCATTTGTGGATTTCATGTCAATCACTACATCTCAACATACATCTAATGCATTAGTTATAATTATAGTATCATAGGAAATAATCCACATGCCAACTCTTGCATGTCATCATGATAACATAACATCATTGTTAATCACCACATTCTGAATAGTAAAGAACTACATGCTCATGCATGTCATAAAATTTGCATGTGATTACCACATGCTTCATATCATAATATCCTCATAAGTTATAACATCAACATATCAACATCAAAGACATACTATCACATAATAAACGAACCACATGTCAATATACCACATATCATAACATCATAATTCCTATGCATATCATATTCATCATGAGCGTCCAACATCATTATCATAACAACTAAATAAATAAGAATGACATGTGCATCATTATTCTCATACCATCATTCATGAAACATCATTAATATGAGAATCATCTCAATACTTATCAGATATGGAACAATAATACACTATAAGCATCCTTATCATGAAAAATCAAGTTCATTTGCTTGTATAAACAATGAATACCAACTATAAAGTAAGATTATTCAACATCCATCTAGGATCTCGGTTATCTCATGAATACTATTAGTAGTCGTTAATTGGGTATATAACCCCTCATTGTTATACCACATCTCTTGCAAAATGGGTAGTTGCTAGATCTAAGGTTTTGAGCTTGATTTGAGTCTTAGAAAAGATTAATCTTCATATTTACCATTATGTCATGTTTTCATCAAGATACCAGTTATTTTTCAATAATCATCCCATATTCCTTCAACTAGGAAGCTAACTATTAACACAATAGATATACTCATTCAAGCGCATCATTAAAATTCAAATGGTCCTCATCATCTTGAGTCTTAATATCTAGTTATGTATACTTCCTTCCCCAAGGAAATTTAGTGAAATTCACCATTAAGGTATTACTGGTTGTACAATCATTCCTTAAATTGTTAATATCAAATTTAATATTCTTTGGTTTAACATTAATTTACACCCTTGGATTACTCATTCCAGGTATGTTGTATGCAATCATATATAAACACTATGACATCACGATTTAATTTTCTATCATTCTTAATTTTCTTGCACAAATGGTCGATCAGTCCTTAGTGATTTATCCATTGTTGGGTAACTATCCTTGTTCATCTTCAAAATATTTCCTCATCTCATCCAATTCCCATCTCAATACCACTTAATCTCATTACTTCACATGGTATATTTCCTCATTGTTATCTTGATAACATAACTTGTAAACAATTTCCCTTCTCTTTCCTTAGCTAGGTGTGAGTGTTTTTAATTCACCATTCCTTATATTAAACCTTAAAATTAAAGGGAACATTCATATTACCTTCTTAGTTATCATTCATGCTATCTAATCCATTGGTCAATATCACTAAAGAAGCTTGTCTCCCCTTCGCTTTCTCATACAAAAGAATTATTTCTATAGTAGTTTCATCTTCTTAAAATTCCATATCTACTAGCTTCATAGTTTGAACTTCCTCTCCCTTTTATTTTAGTGTACTTATTCATATTATCTTTGAATTCTTACTCCTAGTGAACATGGTTTCTTTCTCTTCTCTTTTATTTTCACAAAGTTGCTGAAAATTGGGAATGCTCTCAGCTAAGAATGTTGTTTCTATTCATCCCCATCCTAAGGAACTCATGGGTTTCAGGATTCCTCGAAATGAATTTGATCAATATCATGATCAATTAACTTTAGCCTTTGATTGGTGGTATTTTTTTCCTAGTAGGCATCATTCTCATTTAGAATCCATAATGATCCTTATCATGCTCTTATATGAAACACTTATGTAGCTCGATGACCACTTTCCACCAGGTGACACCTCATGATTATTCCCTTCCATTTTTCTCTAGGATAGGCTAGTGCTTCTTGTTGATTATTTACACTCAATTGTGAAACTTCACCCACTCATTTTTTTAAAAGTGTTTATCCATTACTCATTTCTATTTATCTCCTCATTCTATGTTGGTCACAATTTTAAGGGAAACATTTGTTATATTTATTAGAAGTTTGTAAATTAATTATTTTCCCTTCCTCCCCATACAACTTTATCCAGTTTTCACTACTAACATTCTCCTAATTGAGTAAAAATGGAAAACTTACAAATAAGTTGAATTCTCCAATGCCATTGGTTTGGTTATGTTTTTCTTCCAAGATTTTCAATCCGCTCTCCTTTATAATAAAATACAATCACATTTATGATTGTCCTCGAACCCTTAATTAGGTATGTTGATAATAGTTTTCATTTACTATTCCAATTCTAAATATTAGTGTTTCCTAAGTTATTGCAATAATTTACAACCCTATTTCGCCTTAGTTCTTCTCACACCTCAGTAGTGTAACATAACACATTGTTTTTTTACTTGATTATGATCACTAACATGCTATGAGAAACATATCAAAGGATGCCATCACTTCAATTAGACTAATTATCTTTAAAAACACAACTTATTCACACCCCATTTTGACATAACATTAGGGCATATTACTCACATTAGTTACAATAAAAATACCATAAGTATAGATGAAAGAAAAACAACATTGTTGGTTTTGAGTTATTGTATTACTACACTTCCTTCCCCTATAAAGAGGATACATCATTGAAACAAGTTCAACTAGATAGTGTTTTTTTTTTTACAAAGTCGGGTGCTATATTAAGGTCTGAAATAAAAAGAAAAAGCGGAGTCAGATCTCTGAAGATACAATAAGTGCCGGATACAGCTTGGGTTAATAGAGTTACAAAATGAGACTCTCTCTATTACCCTTGTCCTACTTGTTCTGATTCTAAAACTACTATAGCTGCTATAGATTCTTACAAACTGTCCTAACCAAAATTTACATTTAAAGACCATTTTAGTCGATTTCGATATGGCTAATTTGTCTTGCAGTAGACTCCTCCAGGTTTGGGTCCACTTCTGGTTGTTTGGCACTTGAGGAGCTGGGTGCTGCTTTGTTTCGTTTATCCATTATCCATTGCAGTATTGAAATTGATTCTTCTGCATGGCTGCAACGATTTGCTAAATGACGAAACTTTTCATGCAATGAAGACACCCTGTGCAAAAATAGATCTATTTCAGCTCTGTATTTTTCATTCAGAATGTGGTTCTGGTCTTCCTGCCTTGTTTCGAGGATCTTTTGCTGATTCTCCAAAATGCGCTGTTGGGCTTTAAATTCTTCGAGTTTTGCTTGCAAATCTGAACAATGCAAGCAATCTTCACTTCGGTTCATTAGGATTGATAAGGGGGAAAAGAAACAGGAAGGAGGGAGCAGAGAGGTAAAAACGTAGCAGTCAAACTGAACGGGTGAGATAGGAATGGTAGCGGGAATTAAGATTATAAAAAGGGACCAGGAAGCACATAAAATAGGGAAGGTATACAGAGGAGCAGACTTTGGGGCACTATGGATGAGAAGCGCAGTATAAATCCAGATCAGCTGAAAGAAGCAATGACTTGCTATACTCCAAACATTCAAACCCGAGGAATCGCAGAGATTAAGACAGAGAAGAGGGAGCTTTCTGCAAGGACCAGGGGACAAGAAAGGCTTGCTGTGGAAAAGAGAGGGATTCCCGACAGAGGGATTTGCGAAAGAGAGAAAGATAGTGCTAGAGAAGGGAAGAGGGATGTTGATTAAATAGCAGAGCTGGTGATCAAAAAGGCGAGATCCAAGTTGACTAGTCACGGGAGGCTGAAGGGAAGTTTGCTGGCGAGTCTGAGAACAGATCAAGTGTCTCAGAGAAATAGATCTGGTGAAAGATATGTCAGCGGGCATGATGAAGTTAACCTGGTTACTATGCCTTCTGCAGCCATCGCGTCCATGTATTGCCCCTATGCTGATGACAGTCCAGTTGCCGACACAATAAGAAGGACGATTACCAGGCCTGACACTAGATTTGAACTTGAAGTGGGAGATATCCATTGTGATCATGGCAGAAATTGGATCGATTCCCTGGAATTGCATCTGAAGGTGCCGACGGGTCTTCCACACGCGTTGTTGGCGTGTTCATCCGCTTTTTTATTGAGATTTCGGAGGATGTGGAAATATTGGATGTCATCCATCATATGATGAAGGAATTGATTTTGTTTATTTACTTGTTGGAGCAGAATGTTGGGGGAGTTTTGCTACTGCGCCATTAATCGGATTACAATTGAGGAATCCCCGAATACCTGAGCTTTTTTAATTCCCATTTTGCCTAACTGGGTTAGACCTTGGAACAAAGCCAAAGCTTCGGCTCTGTTGTACGAGACTTCCCCAAGACTCCACTCGTAGTGGAGGATGCATTCCCCTTTGGGGTTTGTGATCAATCCCCCTGCTCCAGCAATCCCAGGATTCGATTTGGAAGCACCAGCGAAAAAAATGGAATAGCAGTTACTCTTTTGAATCCAATTGGCGAAGTCTTGCTCTTTTAGCTTGATTTTCCAAGACCTGATTTCTTCTTTGTTATGAGCTTCTCTCTTATTGCCTTTTGGCACTTTGCACTGCCTGTGCAAGATATAACTAATTATGTCTCGCTCCTCAACACTGTACTGTGTAGCATCGATTTTGCCTTTGGTGTTGAGATAGTTTCCAAGGCAAGAGTTTTGGATTTGTTGCAAGTGGTTTGAGTATTTGTACTCTTATCTTGGAATTTTTTTTTGTTCCTGGCAAGCCAGATTCGCCACAGCAAGGTGTGGGAAAGAGCATTCCATACTCTTTTCACCAAGTGATTTCTTTTTTCTTTCCAAGGGCAAATTTTCCTCCACTTGTATATTGTCTCTGCTATGGTATTCTGAGGGTCCTAGTTTATAGCTCCAATGACAGACATCTTTCTCCAGCAATCGGCAGCAAATGGACATTCTATGAATAGATGATACATCGTCTCTTCAGCTTGGCAGCAGTTGGGACATCTGGAGGGTCCATTGATACCCCTTCTTCTTAAATTTTCTGCTGTTAAAATTTTTCCTCTCAGGAGAAGCCATGTAAATTTTTTTATTTTTGGGATAGATTCTACTCTCCAAGCTAATTTCCAATGAGGCCATATATTGAATTGGTAGGTGCTGCTACAAATTTGTTGATGGCCTGCTTTGACAGTGTATTTGGTCCGAGAAGAATCCCAACAAAAGCCATCTGCTTCATATTCTTTAATAGGGGCTTTGTTGTGAAGAAGGGTCTTTAGGCAGCTGAGGCTGGGCTCTAATTCGTTAGGAATTTCAGGGAAGGTCCAGCCTGTCCAGGTACCGGAGTGAGGATCCCAACTGGAGATTTGGGAAAGATTGTAAATACCTTCCTTGTTAAGAAACTTAATGATTGGCTTGGCTTCTTTGTGCATATTTAGAGGCTGGTGTCCCAATATTTTATCAACCCCAAAGTTTATGCTGTCTCCTCCCCCTGGGACTTTCGATATATTCTGGATCATCATAGGCAGAGACTGTTTGCATAACCTCCAGATTTTGGTTGAGTCTCTATTTGGAATGTTGGATTCAAGAAGCTACTTCCTGGGAAAGCTTAGATATTTGACTTCCAATACTCTTTTCCACCACATTGGAGGCCCTGTTATTAGCCTCCAAACAATTTTTGCACCAAAATCCAGGTTCAAGAATTTTGGTGCTCTTATGCCAAGTCCTCCTCTTTCTTGAGTCTGTATAACCTGCTTCCATTTGACTAAACTGAACTTGCTTTTGTCACTCTTACCCCTTTGCCATAGGAATTGGCGAAGGGCAGCTTCCATTTTATGATGAAAGATGGCAGGAGCCTGATATAAAGAGAAACGGTAAAGAGGTAAGGAGGAGATACCTGACTTTAGGAGAATGAGTCTACCCGTAGGATTGAGCCATATTGTTCCCCATTGCTGCACTTTCCTTTTTACTTTGTCTATGATCCCATTCTAGGTATCAGCTTTCAAAGGTCCCAGACTAACTGGCATGCCCAGGTATGAAAAATGGGTCCAATCGATTTTGCAAGGAACCCCAAAAATGTTGGAAATGTTGTGGATAGTTTGATTTGTCGTATTCCATCCATAGATACAACTTTTGAGCTGATTTACCAGTCCTCCCGAGTAGTTCATAAACTGATCTAGTAATTTCTTGAACCTTTTTGCAATTGTGATGGATGCGCCTCCTATTAGCAGGGTATCATCAGCGAACTGGGAGTGGTTAATATTTTTAACTCCAGTTCCATAATTGATGCCAGTTATGAGTCCAACTCTCCTGTTGTGATCCAGAGCTTGGCTGAAAGATTCTGCCATAAGAATGAAAAGGTAGGGGGAGAGAGGACATCCCTACCTTAGACCCCGGGAAGATTGGAAAGCTTCACAAGGTCTACCATTGATCAAGGGGGATATCCAGGGACTGGATATGCATGCAACAATGAGATTAGTGAAGGAGGCTCCGAAGCCCATCTTTGCAAGGACAACAAATAAAAAGGAATGCCTGACTCTGTCAAAGGCATTCACTAGGTCAAGCTTTAAGACAAATCCTTTTTCTTTTCTGGATAGACTTGAATGGATGGCTTCTTGGACGAGAAGGATGGAGTCAGTGATATGCCTGTTCGACAAAAAGCCTCCTTGGTTTTCAGATATCAAGGAGGGAAGGAGGGGCTTTAATCTTGTGGCTAAAATTTTTGTTAGGATTTTGTATGAAGAATTGCAAAGGGATATGGGCCTGAGTCTGGAGAAGGAAGAAGGGTGGTTTTCTTTGGGGATGAGGGCTAAGAATGTAGAGTTGGTGAATCCTCCAATCTTCCTTTTTCTTTGGACCCATCGGATCATCTTAGTCAGGTCTTTTTTGATCACATTCTAGTATTCCCTGTAGAAACAAATGGGGAAACCGTCAGGCCCTAGCGATTTATCTGGATGCAAAGACCAGATTGCTCTTTTGATTTCTTCTTCTTCGATGTCTTTATTGATGCTATCGTTCATTTCCTTTGTAACTCCTTTGGGCATGTGCTTGAGCAAGTTGGCATAGTCTTCTATTTCTTTATCCTCAGTCAGCAGGTCCTTATAGTGTTTAGTGGCTGCCTTCTTTATAGCCTCTTGAGTATTATGTTGATTTCCTTCATTGTCCAGGATTGTATGGACATTGTTTCTAAGCTTCCGTGTTGTGGCCTGTTTGTGAAAGTAAGCAGTGTTTTTATCTCCCTCTTGTAGCCATAATTGTCTGGATTTTATACGCCATTTGATTTCTTCTTCCCTATTTATTCTACTCAGCTATTCGTATAATTCATTTTCTTGCTCTTTGCTTTGGTGTGTTAATCCATGTTCTTCAATTCTTGCCTGCACTTCTTCTAGCTCATTTTTAACTCTCTTTTTGTTTTCCTCTGGTTCTTGGTATCTTTCTTTGGCCCAATCTTTTAAAGCCTTCTTGGTTCTTTTTAATTTCGTTTCCCAAATGAAAATAGGCGAGCCTTCCACATGCTGAATCCACGTTTCCTTGACAATTTCTCTGACCACAAGTATTTGATTCCAAATGGGGCTGAATTTGAATGGAATAGGCCCAAGAGGGCGGTGGTTTTCCAGAGTTAAGGTGATTGGGTAATGATCAGAGGCAGATGTGCTGAGGACATTAGAGTATCCTATAGAGAAATTTGAGAGGAGCGATATGTTAACTAAAAACCTGTCTAATCTTTCCATTATATTGCCACTGCCAATTCTGCGATTGCTCCAGGTATATCTGCGATTTTTGGGAATGATATCCACTAAATCGTTGTCCTGGATGATGTCCTCCATGCGCTCTCTAAATGGATCCATAGTAAAAGTGCCTCCCCTTTTTTCATTTGCATGCAGTATTAGATTAAAATCACCTGCAATTATAATATTTGGATTGCTTTCTCCATCAATGCTATTTTTTAAGTCATCCCAACAAGTTTCCTTTTCTCTATAGTGATTGGGTACATAAACATTGTAAATGATCATTGTCTGGCTGCTTGTGTTGCTGTCGAGAGCGGTTCTAATCCAGTTCTGATGAGAATTTGCTGTAGTGCAAGTCCATTTGCTGTTGTCCCAAATGGTAGCAATGCCTCTAGATTCACTGATGCTGCTCGTGAATCTCTTCTGTTGTTCTATAATTTTTTTCATTTCATGTTGGTCTTGTTTTGTTTCTTGTATCAACATTATTTCTAGCTTCTCATTGTAAATCAGATCTTTGAGGGCTGCAATTTTAGAGGGGTGCCCTAAACCCCTGCTATTCCATGAAAGGACTTTCAACATGGTGCATTGGGTGTGTGAAGAGGTGCTCGCCTCTCTTGGTCTTTACCACTTATTTATTTCTCTTGATGTTCATGGATAAAGGATTCTATTGGAGTTTGCGTTCCCAGTGCTATATCCTTTTGGGCATTCTCCTCCCTATGTTGTTTAGTGGTTTTTCTGCCTGGCCCTGTTTTTTTGAAAGAATCACTGGGCGCTCCATGCTCTTTAGAAGAGCTTCTGGTAATCCTTGAAGAGAGGGACTCGAAGGGGGGTTGAGAAGAGGTGGTCTAAAGTTGAAGGGAAGGAGGGGGCTCAGAGGAAGGAATATCAGGGCGGAGTTATCTGTGGAAAGGATCAAAAAGGGATTGGAAGAGGGGGGAAGGGGAGGATCAAGAGTAAGGGTTTCTAAGGGGTTGGAAGGTGGGGAGGAGGGGCATTGTACAGATGGCCCAGGATTGCCAGAGTCCTTGGATGGTTTAAGAGGAGGGGTTGATTTCTTTTTTTTGACAGGTTCCCATTGTCCATCTTGTTCTTCCTTATCTGCATTTACAGTTTTAGTACATCTATTAGAAAAATTCCCGTACTTGTGACATACCTTGCATTTAAATGATATCTGTTCGTACTCCAACGGCTGAATATGGCTCCAGTCGTCCACTTTTAACAGTATTGCTTCCGGTAATCCTCGACCAAGGTCCACTTCAACGCATATCCTAGCACAGGGTTGCATGTTGTCCTTGGGTTCACTGTGATCGATGTATTTGTCGACAACGTTTCCTATGGCTCGCACCGACTCATCTCCCAAGCAGTGTAGAGGCAAGTGAGGGAGACGAACCCAGACTGGCATAGCATTGGGGACATCCAGTTCCGGGTCGAAGTCCGGGGTCCATTTGTTGAGGTAGAGACCCCTGGAATCCATGAAGTATGGTTCGTTTCTAAATATCAGATCCTTATTTGCTTTGGTTTCAAAATGGAATGTATGATACCCTCTTCCGTAAAATTTGATCGAAACCTTCCATGAGATCTTGTCCATCCAATTTTGTTCGACCCATTTCTGAACTATTCTTGGCGAAGGCCAGAGGCCTGTAAACTGCCCTATAAGGCCTTTCTCTGCAAGAGAGATTGCTGCCATGCGGGGGAGGGTTGGAGGCAGCAGAACTTCCTAGAGAATGTCAAGTTTTTTCACAAATTTTGAAGTTGCTGGCTTGGGTTTCTGAGGAGGGAGTGATTTGATCAGATCTGAGAAAGCTCTTTGAGGATCGAGGTCCTCCTGAGGCTGATCCGGAGGGGCCATGGTAGGGGCCAAGGCCCAGAACGTGTTGATGCGCAGCAGCAGATCGTCCTAGGGCTGACGCGTGCTACCAGCAGAGCGCACTCACAACAAAAAAATGGAGTCCCAACTAGATAGTGTTTTTAATATACTTGTTCTCATCCAAATCCTATTGTTCTCATCTTATATAATTTGTTGAATTTGTAGCAAAAAATTAGGATCGATACTAATTTATCTCTTTTTTCACTTCTTCAAATGAATCCTCATATATAATAATAATATTTTGTTAAGCATTTCAAGTCATAATCAATTGAAAATTCTTTATTTGAATCACAAAATATTAAGTTGATTGATATCAATTACCTCTAATAACATCAAATAAAACAACCAACTCTAAATTTAAAATTTTATTTTCTAAAATACACTTTATATATATTCTCTCCCTTCTTCTTTTTTGTGTAAGCTTGGTAGTTCCTTTTTATATTAATATTTTCTGAAAATAAGTATATCTTTAACAAAAATTGTAGGTGGCCTTAACCTGCTCGCAGGAAACTAGGTCTATTGGCCACCTGTCTGCATCGAATGCTGTCTAAAATTTAAAGAGAGTTTTCATGACCATCCAAGCTACATTAGTAGTTTTATCTATTATAAGATTCATATTAAAATAGTAAATGCTAGCTGACATTTAAACAAAATTCTACTTGAAGACCTGCTTCATTCATCTGATGAGTCCACCGGGGCTAGGGCTTTCGCACTGGAGCCCGAGAATTCGCTTCTCTTCATATCTTGGATGCTCTGTTCAATTCTATTTACCATGAGGTTGTTTCGGTATAATTGCATCTGAACATATTGGATCTCCTTGTGCAGATCCTTCATACTAGGCTCAGCTGGTTGGACATCCTCCAGTTCCTCTCATTCCTTATATGTTGTCATTTCTCAGGCCAAGATATTCTTGATGACCCAGTACTGTTGAATTTTTTGCCAGAACAACATTTGACCTCCTCTGGTATTCCTGGGGTCTTTAACCATAGTTTCCCATTCCTTTGCCTTGCTATACTGTCGTTTAACTCCCTCTCCCATTCATATATTATTGCTTTCACCTCCGGTGGTGTTCCTACCACATATGCATATATCAGGTTCTGCATACTCTATTTCCCAGTCTTCCTTCCTCTTTTACTTGGTCCTCTACGGGATGTTGCTTCCAGCCCTTTTGTCTTTGTTCTTGCCTTGCCCATTCCTCTATTTCGTCACTTTCTCGCTTCGTTACCTTCCTTTGCCATGCCATTCTCCTTCTAGCTTAATTCCTCCTTTTCCGGATGACGCACCTATTCCTGGGCTAGAGCACGGTGTGAGTTCCGAGACTCCAAAATTCTCTACACTTTGGTTGCTATATTACCTAAAATATAAACTAGTGAAAAATCCTTATAAGTCATAATCAAATTGAACATAGTAAACACAAGCTTCTCTGGCCCAAGCTTTTCCAATTGCTCTCGGCCTGGAGAATTGTAATAGCCCTCATTAACACTCAGGTTCCCCCCTCTCTCCTCAGGGAAATTGAGGCTTCTGACATCCACTTCATTACAATGGTTCTCTATTGAATTTTGAAGAACCCAGTTTCCCAGTGCCCATGGGGTCTCTCTGTTTCTCCTCCTAAGTAAAATTTCTTCCCCCCCTGATTATCACCACCCCAATGGATGAGATAATGCTTCTCAGAATGAACAATTGTGAATGCATCCCTATCCTGGGTCCCGTTAGAGGGGCATGATTGATATTTTCTCATAGATGTATCCCTACCCCAGTTGCTACCCTTGATACTGCCTTTGATCCCGCAGCCTTTGGCCATGTCTAGGCTCGGCTCAGGTTAGAAAATAATCAGCCTTGTCACAAGATCCAAGAAGGCGACTGACCCCCCACACTTGACGATAACACCTTCCTTCCTCGACCATAGACTCCACCATAACAGTTTGACAGGTTTGATTCTACCTCCATTGTAAAACCCCAAAGGACGTCCCAGTGGGCCACAATACCTTGGGACCTATCTACCTTGAGACCCATAACAGTGTTCCGAACCCCCTTCCCCCAGTGGCATTCCAGATATAATCACTCCAGGTTAACAGGCTAGAGCCCCAAAAGAAATAGAAGGTCTCTACTCTAGCCGCATCTAGGGTTACCATTTCCATTAACCAATATTCCTCTAATAAAATCATATTTGCCAGGTAGTATAGAATGGGGGCTGAGAGAACATACCAATTCTTGCCGACAAAACTTGCTTGTAGCTCGACATCCTCCAACCCACTTCCACCACCTTCCGCAGCACGACTTGGCTTCTCACTCTACATGCAAATGCCTCCTATCCTAATTGTCTTACCTTTTTGTTTCCCTGTCCAGCTGCCCTACCTGCCATCCGAAGGACTCTCCACGTGCCTTCATCCTCCTTCCACTGCCCATTACCTCGTTTGATTTACTCGGGATGGGGTTTCCTTGACACTTCCATAATTTCCCTTCATAACTCCACTCCTACTACCGGCTACTGCTGTCATGGGCTTACTCCATCCGCGTTGCCACTGGCTAACTGCTCTTGCTTGCCCTCTACCGCACTTGATACCTGGTCGCCTTCTCTCACCTTCTCCCTCATCCACATCTGCCTCTTACCTGTACTCCCTGCTACCCACTGCCCTGTACTGCCTGATGCCCCACCTGCTCTCATGGCCTCACACTGTCTGCTTCGTCCTCTGCCCTTCGAGCTAGCTGGGTGGCTGCTCCCACCTCAGCCACCTCACCTTCCTTCACCGCTTCGTACCTTCTGCACCCCGATCGGGGGTTTTCTCCCTTCTCCTTATCGATTCTTAGGATTTCCTCTAAACTTCTCATACCTTCCATTTGGCTTAACTCTTCTCCCCTTATATCAAGGTTGTTGGCTACCTGCTCGCACCCCCAGTTGGCAAGGTTATCTGCTACCACGTTACCCGATATGCGGACATGCGTCGGAACAATGTAGTCTATTCCTCGAATTAGGTTTCCTATTTCTTGGACTAGCCGTGTTGTCCTCCAACTTTGGCTTATCTTCTCCCATGTGGCTCCTTGCTAATATTTTTTCACCATTTCTATTTCCAGCTTCGAGTCTCCCTTCACCTCGAGCCTTAGGAAACTTTCCCTCTTTGTGATTTCCAACCCCCACTTCAGTGCATAGAGCTCAACTTCAATATTTCTCGAAGTTCCACAGTCCATAGCAAACAGATGGATAGTATTGCCTTTGTTATCTCTGAACACTCCTCTAGATCTAGCCACCCCCATGTTCCATTTCACAGCTTCGTCAATGTTGAGTTTAATGAAGTTTTTATGAGGCCGCATGAAAATGATTGAAGACTCACAGTGAGGGGAATTATGTTTCCACGAGTTAGGATTCAGCATGCTGGGTTTTAGGCTTAGTCCTGCCATTATTCATCCTTCCTATAGGTTAGTTTCCCAATCCTCTATATATCAGTTCTCGACTAAGATCGTTTCGCTTATATTCTGGACTATCATTCTCCATAATTATGCTGTAGTTCTCTTTTCCCCTTTGAAGATTATTTTGTTACTTTCCTTCTAGACTGCCCAAAGTAAGAATCCTAATGAAATCCGCCAAGCGCGATTCAGGATGGGGTTATGGTAAGTCTTTCTTCTCTATTTGTCCATTGTTTCTTTCATGCTTATTTGATCCCTGTCACTAACATTGAAGAGTTGTTCATGGTTTTTATAGAGGTTTTTGCTGTATATGCAGGCGTTTGTTAGATGTTGCATTGATTTTGAGTGTACTCCACAGGTACTACAGGCCGATGGTCCTTGCAGAACTTTTATATGGAGTTGATCCCAAGTGAGTGCTCGCCCATGCTGAATTATCCACAGGAACAAAGCAATTTTTGGCCATGATTTATCTTGCCAAATTCTGTCCCATATAGGTGGCCCTTGTTGCAGGTGGTGCGCTGCTTGTAGATGGTAGCCTTCTTGAATGGTGAACATCCCTTTGATTTTGTACCCCCACCTTATTCCAAGATTGCAGTTTTTTGGGTTTGCATCTCTTTCTCATAAGTTTCCCATTGGGTGGATTCAGGAGCACCCGACGAGTCTTGTTTCTTCTTCCATTTTCTCCAATGTTCTCCTGTGTCCGGGCTCCAAATTTTTTTCACAATCTGATTTGTAGGGCTATTGGTGACTTGACATATTGGCCCTAGATCAAGTCTATTGTGAAGTTTTTCTCTCTGTTGCCACACCTCATTCCATAATTTTTCTTTGTCTCCTTCCCTTATTTCCCAGAAGCTGTGAGTTCTTATCAGTTCTCTATTTTCTGATGCTAAATTCCATATGGTCGATCCCTTGATGTTTTCCTGGACTCTTAGCCTTCCTTTGACCGAACTTGGAATTCCATATTTCTCCCCCATACTTCCTTCCATAGGTTTGCTCCCTGAACCTATCACCACCATAGCTTTGCCCCCATGACCTGGTTGAGAATGTATGGGTCTATGAGACCCAACCCTCCTTCTTTTAATGACTTGTTGACCCAGTTCCATGATTTAAAGACCCATTTTTTTTTGGGCCCTTGCCACAATTTAGACAAAAAATGTCAATCATCCCTTGACACACGGTTTTGGGGACTGCTTGACTAGATAAATTGTAGATCAGAATTGACTGAAGCACAACTTTCAGCAGTGTTAGCCTCCTGCTCATAGCATGTATTCATCTTTCATGATCGACATGTTTACAGGCCAAATATGTCATACTTTGCATGCCGCAATGTTCCATATTTGCTACTAAGGCAAGGAGAGCACAAACCTTGTCTGCAAGCATTTGGGACAGACCAGTGTGACGACCAAGACCCAGACGAGAGGAAGCACAAGAGTTCATTCTTCAATTGGTGGTACTTTGGAAGGTCTAGTGGTTTGGTTTAGTTGTGTCCTTTGATACAAATTTTAAATTCTCAAAGATCGTGGGAAAGACCTACATTCATGTAGCTATTTCTAACATGCTAACAAATTTTTCATATAGCATATTGCAACTATTCATAAAACTCCAGGAAGACATTGTGGCTTTCCTCAGCACGACATCAAGGAAAGCTACTGTGGTTTGTCCACAGTTCAAAAGAATCTTTATTCAATTACCTGGATGATCCCATGGATCTTGCTCGTCTGGCTGCACTTTCCCGTTCCTGTCACCGAAATTGGGGTTGAAAGTAGATACTTTAAAGACCTCTGCATCAGGATTTGTCTAGAAGTATCCATGTTTAATTCTGTGATGGAAGAAGACAAAATGAGCAGTTCTGGAGGACCAAGCTCAAGTAAAGATTTAGCATGGACAAATTTGAATATGGAACATAGAGTCTATGGAAAACTGGCCCATGAACTTATTGGATCGCCTGTGGGTAAAAGTTGCATATGGGAGCCTATTTGTGCTTCCAGCACTGACAATGATCCATATCAAAGCATCATCTATACATTGAATCCAAGGGATAGAGAAGAAGGTAGGCCATCTTATTGGTCAAGTAAAGGAGAAAGCAGTAGAGATGCCCCTGAGACATTGACTTATAGGTTGCTCAAGAATTTGTCTGTTGTGCATGAAGTTAAATCACGTCCATTCCAAGCTTACTTCCAGAGGGGGACTCCTATATATTCAGCAAATGCAATCCACTTTCGATTTGGTTATTCTATCTCATCTCCAGAAATCAAAAGTTCTGTATTGGATGGGTCAATGTTATCTGATAGATCTCCTTGTGAAAACTATATCTAGACATATAGATCTCCAGAGTACCTGGTGTTACAGGAGGATAAATTAGAATCGTTCAAGCTTCCAAGACCAGTATTATGTATTGGGGACATCTTACAGGTTGAACTCTTGGGTAGGGTTCAACAACAAGAGAAGGATGGATTGTATTATATATGTGTGTGTCATGTATATGTGGTTGGGAGACCTCTTGCTTCCATCGGTTTTTAACGTTCAAGGTCAGCCAGGGCAGTATATTTTAAAGTACTTGGGGCATGAAGGGCAACCTGAAATGCCATTTGAAGATACTTTAAGAGTTGCATCCCCCGAAGATGAAACTGGCACCAACTCTGATTGGTATTCCATTGCAGAGAGGATAAGACAGATCAGAGCTCGAAGGGTGCTTGAAATATTGGGAAATATTGCAGAGGCGAATTTCATACCGCATGATAATCAGGAGGACCAAAATTATGGCACTCGTATTTCATTTTTCTATTCAGAAGGTGGAGATCAGCTTAGGACAATTCTGAATTCAGGTGCAAGTGTTCCATCGGTAGTGTTAGTTGACCCCATGAAACAAAGTCATTACCTTTTTCCAAAAGGTATACCTATTACTTATTCTTCTCTTTTGGATTTTATCAATTCAGTTTTGAATGGAACGATTAAAGCATACAAACTCTCTGAGGCCTTCCCACCAAGTCCTAGGGATCCTCCAAGGCCACCGTTTGTGAATCGAAATTTTCATGAGATTGATTCTATTCCTTGTGTTACAGTTGGTACATTTTCGAGGCTGGTTATTGGTCTTGAAGATTGTAATGAAACTATTAAAACATCTTGTGCCAGCAGTCATCACCCTGGAGCTGCTTGGGGGAAGGACGCCTTAGTGCTTTTTAGCAATGGTTGGTGTGGGTTTTGTGTAATTGCCTGCTGTTGTAGAGTTTCAAAGCTTCGCTCTTCAAATCCTAATGTAGATAATAGTGCAATGATTTGACGATTCAAGAAACAAGGACGAAATCTCGTCCAAGAAAGAACTTCGAGATTAGTATTATTCGAATGATGCTTCCACATACTTAGCCGGAGAGAGAGCTTGTCAACTGATGTCGGGTCAACTGCTACAACACCTTTGTAACCACCATACCTTATTTGAAAAGCAGATGGTATTCACTTGTTATTATTTTCACATCCACACTTCAAAGCCACAAGCTCTGCCAAGGGCTGAGACAGTTTCCCTATTCCAGCTGAAAAATTATATGTTCTGTTACCATTACGGACTTGGATATCTGGAATGATTCTAATTTCATCACCATGTATGTGCAGAGTTTCTATGGAAGAACTAAAGGATTGCCCCATTCTTGCTGCACATTTTGCAACATTTCTGATAGAAGAAAAGTTACCCATCCATTGACGAATATTATCTACATTAACAATGCCGTTTGAAGCAAACATCCATACAGAATTTTCTCGCAGTTGGCTTGATGAGAAAGCCAAAAATTCAAACCTTCTATTGCCTATCGCAATGCCATCTCTTATGATCCGAAAAATCCGTCTGTATAGTTTTGTCCACTTCTGGGAACCTCTGTTATCCATTCGTAGAGACAAATCATTTGAAAGGAGTCTGCCCAGGTTCTCATCAACGAAGGAAACAACTTATGAATGGGAACTTCTAAATGATGTCAAGGCAGTCTGGCTCCGGAATCCAAAGGAGGTCACTGATGAAGAAAATGCTTCAACAGCACAACAGTTTGAAGACAATAAAGAAGAAGTTGTAATATCTTTTGGTGGTGACTGGCATTATTTGTGAGAAAACCTTTCATGAGCTCGCTGCTGGATTTGATCAAGAAGCAGCGGCTGTGGT
Organism: Pinus taeda; assembly: GCA_000404065.3. Classification (NCBI taxonomy): domain Eukaryota; kingdom Viridiplantae; phylum Streptophyta; class Pinopsida; order Pinales; family Pinaceae; genus Pinus; species Pinus taeda. The sequence continues at coordinate 96,742 of APFE031371640.1, read as the reverse complement.
CATGGCACGATTGCCTTCATTAAAAATGGAGACAGAGTGCTTGTTGGATACTTGCAGGATGAGTTTGATGCAATTCGTTGGTTGGACAGATCATTGATCCACTTGTCCTCCAGGTTTGGAGATTATCAGAAGGATGACACTTCTTCCTTTACTTTTTCACCGAGATTTGCAATATTTCCTTAGTTCATCTTCCACTTACGCTGTTCTCAGTTTGTTCAGGTTTTTAAATAACAGTCCAGATGAGACTGCATATTTTCGGATGATCTTGAACAGAGAGAATGTCGGCAACTCAGTTGTGATGATTCAACCATCATTGATATTTTACTGTTTCAATGCACCTCTAGAAGCCTGCAGAAAGCGCCACAACAACTATTTTTGCCATAAAGAGATTAAAAAAGGTGATTGAATAGTTCAAATACCTTCATAAAAGTCAAAGAGGCGGCTCAGAGCCATCAAAGCTCACCAAGTCATTATTAAACGTATTAAAGCCACCTGAGGCAGCGGAACCGCCTAAACGGTGCTGATAAAAGGATTCAAAGCCCATCTTTTGCAGAAGCAGTGTACAGAGACACATATGGGTATCGTTTTAGTATTCAAGGCGCAATTATGGCCAAATAGCCAGCGCATCACAAGAAATGACCCATACTTAAACTCAATTTTGATGCTGCTGCCTCCAGCGCAGCTTAAATAGATATTTTATGCATTTATTTCAGTACAAATTAGGTTAGAAGCAGTGACTCCATCAGATCTATCTGAGATCTGTTTGTTATAGATATTTTGCCTATTTAAGCAACGCTGTTCGTTGTTCAAAGGGTGAGAGTGGTTGATCGATAATCTCATTTGAGACTTGCGCTGTATGCTCTGAGAGATTTAATGAACAGAGATTGCTGGAATACCTTGTGTTTGGACTGTTTAATGTGGATTTGATGGCTGAAGAAAAGATTATAGGATTCTTGTGCTTCTTCATGGACTAATAAGTGTTTCTCATCTCTTTCTACAGTTTCTATGTTTGCTATATCATATCTGTGTCATGATCTAAAATTGCAAGAAGAAAGAATAGCTCAGATGTCACATAGCTGTGCTCTGTCCTCAATTCCTGTTATTTCTCTATGTTTTCCTTCTAAATTAGCCTATGAATATGAATACCTCTTGGCTCATATTTACACTAGTTTCCTTCATATATGAATATCGTTTAGGAAATCTTAATTGCTCCTATATAATGTTCACTCACCTTCCCTCTGTTAGCATAATGAAAGCTACTTAGCTGTCTTTCATTCCCTGACATCCATTTCATCCTCATTCAAGCCTGATATTATTCCTTGTTTAACTATTATGCTCTGTAGTTCTTTCTTTGCCAAAGAAAA